>JAKCPI010012342.1:0-156826 GCA_023213315.1 Euborellia annulipes | reverse complement strand
ATCAAAGTTGATTGGTTTTAAAAGTGGAAATTCCGTGATATAAGAATTCCCTTTAAAGGATAAATAAATAATTAAATAAAAATACAGAATATTTTTAGAGTGAAACTCTTTATTTGATCCTCTCAAATTTTTTCGCTCTTTTATCAGCATGTCGCGTAACAGGCCGTGACGTCAAGGAACGTGACGCTACAACGTCATGACGTCTCAAGCCGTGACGACAAATAATAGGAAAGTTGAAATTTAATATATATGACGAATTATAAAAAATAATTGTGAGATTTAATTATTCAATTTTTAAATTGATAAAATAATAATTTTTAAAATAATTTTAAAATGATTCAAATCTTCAATTACTAAATAAATATTGTTCTCAGTTTTTAACATGCGTCTATTGATTTCCCACCCATTTTCAATTATTAAGTTAAGATTAAAAACGCGATTTTAATACTCTTAATTGAATGATTTTCTGAAAATTTTCAGTTAAACGCCTAAAAAAAAAGTTTCACTTGCATCGTGGTTTCATAAAACCACACAATGATTTTTTTTAGGAAGATCATTTAGTAACGAAAATGTTTATGTTTCGTTATTTATTTAAATTAATTGGATTCTATAATAATAATATGAAAGATTGCGAGATTATAATAAATTTACTTTTTTTATGTAATCAGAGTATTCAAAGAAAATGCGAGGTTCGGGGAAATTAATGTTTGTAAAGGTTTTGGAAATTTCAAATAAAATTGTGTTTATGTTATTCATATTCCTTCTAAATTGATATGTTTGTTATTTTACCACTTCTATTTTATATTATATTATATGGAAAATGTTTTTGTGTTAATTTATAATACCATGTGAAATGACCTATAATTCCTCAAATAAAAAAATAAAATCGCCCACAGGCCTTGGTGTAGTTGCTAGCGCTGGCTCCAAGGGTCGAGGGTTCGGATCCCAGACAGTCCGATAATTTTAAGCCATTTGGTATCCAAATATGCCTGGACCCCCAATAGATATATTAACAAATATTTGAGTATCTTAAAAGTCTTATATGGCCTAAATTGCCGAAAAGAATGTGTGAGAAAATAATATGAGTGTTAAAAAAAAATAAATAAATAAATCAATGTTACTTAATATTTATTTTGAACCGTAATATTATGAAATGTTTAGAATTTTAAGAAATAATAATTTTGTAATTAGTAAAAAATCGTGAATCCAGATCATTATCGATCCCTGCATGATTTGGTTAAGATTTTTCGAAATTTCCGAAGGGGATAGGCAGTGGAGCCCCTTTAAAGAGGGAAGGATAATGAAGTAATAACTGATTTGTTATTATATACTGTCATAGCCAGAAGTGATTACAGTAATACCAAAAAGCGCATAATTTTAATAAAATCTTGAAACTTACAAAAAAAATAATAATTTATCGAAATTATTTTCACATTCTAAAATATAGTCTTCAATGTCCTGAGGACGTGCATGATGAACACTCGAATTTTACATAAATACGATGTGATTATTTGGAATCTTTTAGATTTCATTCTGGCTTAATTTAGAACACACACAGACAGACTATTTTGAGGGATCAATTCCGGAGGCCTCAAAACGTATATTTCCATCAAAATTCCATCGAATTTGTGACATGAATTCAATACTTTCTAAATATTAATAAGTCTGTGTGTGTTCTAATCAGGGATGAGCAGGATTTCAATCTTTTTGGATTTAGATCGGAAAATTTGATCAGATCAAAGATTTTCAGATCTGGATTGAAGAGTATCTTGGATTCGGATGTAGGTTAGGATCGCTAATCCTTTTCAGATTCTGACGTTAGTTCTTCTTAAATTTTAATTCTTCTTAATTTAAATTTTTACTTTTTCTTACCTATATTGGTTAATCAGGGATGGGCAAATTGGATTGCTAATCCTGGATTTTTGCAGGATTGCTAATCGTTTAAAATTTTTTACTTTTTAATAAACGTATATATATCCTTTAGATTCATCCATATGCCTAAAAATCAAGTCAAGTCTGGATTCTCGGATCACGAATCTGAATTTAATGATCGGAACAGCGATCCTGTTTTTAAATCGGATCGCACGAGTTTGTCGGATTGCCGGATCGGATCGCTTATCCTTTTGCAGTAGCGAGATCGGATTAGTGGATCGGATCTCTAATCATTTTTTGCCCATTCCTGGTTCTAATTAATCAATATAGGTAAAAGGAAGTAAAAATTTGAATATTTTAAGAAGAACTGACGTCACAATTCACAAATTATTTATCTAATTTCATATAATATTTCAAATAATGACGTTTTTATTTTTTCTAATATAAAAAGAAAAACCTATAAAGTGGAAGAAAAAAGAAGTAGAAATAAGAAAAAATTTCTTTTTCTCTATATAAATATAAAATAATACAACAATAAAATAATATAAAAAAAAAAACATCAAAAGGAAAATAATGGAAACAATATAAATGGAAGAAGAAAGAAAGAAGGAAAGAAAGTTGACCTTTTGTCATGGTCTGGTGGGGGAACGATTGTCAGCCAATAGAATCAGAAGCAGCCTGCTTTTTTCTCCTCCAAAAAAAAAAAAAAAAATCACTCAGTTTTGAATTTTGTTGTAAATCGAATCCTAGATGAGAAAAAAAGTCGAATAAATTGGATTGAAAAATTTGATTTTACTGGTATGTGTATGTATAGTAAATGATATGTTGAAAATATAATAATGTTTGTTTAATTGATTAAATTTATTGATTTAACATTTGATACTATTTATTTATTTATTCTATCATATAAGTGAAAATTTATTTTCTGTGTAGTTAAAGGAATAGGAGTGACCGTCTAAACTTACTTTAAAAAAACTAGATTATTTTAAGGACAGCGGTTTTTTTTTAAATGAATTAAATTCATAAGGGATTATTGTAACAGAAAGGTATAATTTGTTTAATGACTTATTCAAAAATAATCGAAATTAATTTTTTTGTTATCAAGCAAATACAAAAAAACAAACTGTTACAATAATTTAAAAAAATTTTTTTTAAATTAATAATGAATTTATTATTGTTATTAATCACATATTAATTAAAAAAATTTTAAAATAAGATTAGTAGATTTATTTTAAAAATTATGTGTCAAATAGTTCAGCACTCTTGCAAAAGATGGCAGGCTAGTCTAACAGCCGGTATTATCAGATCCCTCAACGACAATCAATCAAATACATTAGATTAGTAGCTATCATTCTGAGATCTCTCGATCGTAGATCTTTTCGTAATAGGTGTTTTTTTTTTTTTGTTCTTACTTTTTAAGACACATAACGCCCTCTTATCGGCAAAAACATGCATAACAGCTTCGATTCTACTCCCCTTTAAGGAAGGAAGGGTTGTAGTTGTTCTAATTTCATTTATTTATTTTTTTTCTCTTTATTAGTTGATAAATATATAGTTATATATATATAGTTGATAAATGTTGAATATTTATTAATAGCGTGGGCGCTCATTGAAATTAATTTTTAAGTTTGAATGAACACCCACGCTTATATTTTTTGCCGATTTATATTCACTAATTTTAATATAAAAAACTAATCTTAATTAACCAATCTAATTCATTATAAATTTTTTATTCTTGTTTCTTTTTTTTTCTAAAAACTGAGATTCCCACACACTACAAGACTCAAAGGTTTTCCATTGAAATCAAATTTTTTGCATTAAATAATACTCTCTGTACTAAGAAATTTAATTTAAGCTTATAGATAAGGGTAAGTAAATAAAATCATTGTGTTGTTTTATGAAATCACGATGCAAGTGAAACTTTTTTCGGATCGTAGGCGTTTAACTGAAAATTTTCAGAAAATTATTCAATTAAGGTCATTAAAATAATAATAATTATATTTTATCAATTTAAAAATTAAACAATTAAATCTCACAATTATTTTTTTATAATTCGTCATATATATTAAATTTCAACTTTTTGTCTTCACGGCTTGTGACGTCATGGCTTGTAGCGTCACGACCCCGACGTCACGGCTTGTAACGCGACATGCTAATAGAAGAGCGAAAAAATTTGAGGGATAAAATAAGTTTCACTTTAAAAAAAAAAAAAAAAAGAATTAAGTTTTTAAAGTAAATAAAATGTTTTTATCAACATTTTTTTATCTTTAAAAACTCAATGAAATATTTTAAAAATTTATATTTAACTATTAATATAAAAATGAAATTTTAATATCGAAGATTGTAGGAAAAATTTTGCGAACAAAATTAATTTGAAAGAAAATTTTTGTATAGAGAAATTAAATTTATAGAAAATATTTTATTTTAAATTTTGAAAAATAAAAAAATATCCGTCAATCACTACACTAAAAAAAATCTTAGTTTTAGTGCCTTTTGGGATAATAACAAGTAAGTTTACAAATTTCCCTGGTAAATGATAACTACTATGCATTTTTCTACTACTAATTTATGAGTTCAAATATTTACAACAAAAAAACATTTTAAAATTACAATTTTCTTCGAAAAATAGAGTATGTATTAAAATTTTACATTGTATTGTAATTTTCGTTAAAAATTATATTTTTTCGAAAGCAGAGAATTCGAAAATTACAATACATTTGTAAATGGTTTTTGCAAAGACTTACAAAATTTAGTATGTTTTGTTTATGTAATTTACTTCCTACACAATTGTAAAATCAACAAAAAATTTTGTACAGTGTATATTAAAATATAAATCAGCCAAAAATAGTATAGAAATATATGGAGAAACGTTTATCAGAAAAGTGAAATGGTTAAAAATAAATATAATTAATCATTAAATGAAATTTCACATACTGACACTTTAATTAAGGGTAATTATTGGAATAAGTGTTACAACATGGACGAGTCATGTTTTCAACCTGATCATTAATTAGTGTCTATTTTTAACTATCGTTTTAGAATATATATAAAGTTATATATTTGGATAAGTCGGAGGTTTATTTATAAAATAGTTATTTTTTATAAACTCAAAATAAAAGTGAGTATGTGAACCTCGGGAATTGAACCCACGATCTCCAGCCTTTCCGGGACATCGATATGCTATTCTTTGGACCAGACTAACGGACCCTAACAAAATTCACCTCCCCTTATATGCAAGTTGCCCGTGCATTTCTCTAACAAATTAAGAAATCTTAAAGAAAAATTTTTCACTTGTCCCCCGCTATTGAACCAGACATCCAGGAGATCCCTGAGTTCGAGTCCCGAGGGTCATGGGGTCAATGAAATCAAATTTTTTGTAAATAATACGAGATGCTATAATATAATTTGAGCACATTGGAAATGTTTTGATCACAGAGTGATGAATTTATATTTATTAAAAATTAACATTTTTTAACGACCCCCTCCCCCTCTTCATAACAAATGTCATTATTGATCACCTAAAAGCCAAGGGCAGTGACCCCAAGCAATCCAATGGATTTATTTAAATCATTTAATTAAAATTAGTATTTTTAATTTATTTATTATTAGGGAAATTTTTAATTATAGATCATTGCACAGTACTTGATAACGGCTGCAGAATAAGAAGTCGAAACGTTGTACAGTATTTATAAATATTTAATACAAAAATGAGGTCTATAATTAAAAATTCCCCTAATAATAATATTTTTAATTTATTTATTTTTTAATTTTCATTTTCAGCTAGAATATACAATTTCATTTCGATATAGCTACTATTGTCTTTTTTTATTATTTAATGTCTTTTATAGCATCTGAGGCCATTTGGACCCTGTTATGCAATAGTGTGTCAAGCGCCAAAAAATTCAAAATTGAGTTAAGCACGGAATATTGTTTCAAATGCTATAATTAATAGTATTTTTTTATGAAATATGTCCTAAAAAAATTTATATTTAATGTTACTTGCACAATTAACAAAAATTATATATAATCCAATGAAAACAAAAAACTTTAATATTAATTTTCTCTAAACTCGGTAGATGGCGCTTGACACACTAATGCGTAACAGGGCCCATTTAGACCCAATTGAACAGATAGATCAACTCTTCCTTCGTGGTTGAGAGGTTAGAGATATTGACCAATATTAATATTGATAATCTAGATGCCAAGGGGTGTGGGTTTGGTCCCCAAGCAATCCGATTTAAATTAAATGATTTAGAATAAATGAAGGTGCCTGGACCTCAATATATATATCGTAATTAATTAAGTCTAAATGGCCTAATATGCCAAAAAGACAAAATTGATATATTAATTACATATATTTTTTTGACTATTGGCTATTTCGAATTAAAAATGAAAAAATTATTCAAACTCTACGATTTCTATTAAAACTAGAAATATCAAATGTCAAAGTAAAAATGTCTGACCTAAAAAAAATAAAAAGAGTGCGAAAAGTTGACAGCAAAATAAATTTATTTTTTTTTTATCTCAATTCTTTTAATTAAAGAAAATAAAGCTTATCTATATTTCGTATTTTTTTTTTTTTTAATATCTGCTTATTCAAGAAAAGGCATTTAGTTGCTTATCTAAAACAATCAAAGTCATCTTTTGACGTTATTTTTTTTAATCTAGAAGCTTTTAATTAAAGGGAAAATTTTCGTACCTATATCATTAGAGATTTTGTAATTTTATCTATGAATGTTCTTTTTTTTTTATAAAAATTTATTTCTTCAAAGAGCTTATTTGAATTTTAGAAAAAGGAATCTTTTCATACTTCTCTCTTTTTTTTTTAATAAAATTTTATAGAATACAAACACACAGACATAGAGTTTATCCTGCGGAATTTCTATAGGGATCATCCCTTTAATCCATTCAGTACGTCGTACGTAATTCATTCTTCTAAAAAAAAAAAAAAATTCTCTCCGACAGACAGACAGAGAGACAGACAGTTGGTGTATGCATTCATCGGCAAATAGCAAAAGCACACCATCTGCGACAAATTTCATTAAAACCGAACGCCAGTGAGCCAACTCTCTATGTCCTGACATCAGCCCCACCCACCCACACCTCACACGCACACACATACACCCCGCCGTAATTTAACAGCTGTCCATCTGACCGAACACAGACACACACACAGGGATACTGACAAAAAAATGATTAAAATTCCCACTAAAAGGAGAGAGAGGGATGTGTTTTGGCGGTATTGCTAGGTGCATAGTGAAAAAGTATTCCAAAAATCTCAGTAAGAGTTCGCCAATCAAAGGCTAAGATGGAAAAAATTGAAATTATGGGCCTAAATAAAATTTCATATTTTTCAATGTACAACACAACAATTTTTGAAGAGATAAGTTATACATAACAGTTGAGTCCTTAATAAATTAGGGGAGTTTTTAATTATAGACCACATTTTTGTATTAATTATTTATTAAAAATATAAATACTGTACAACGTTTCGACTGCTTATTCTGGAGCCGTTAAGTACTGTGCACTTGCTCCAATTCAAGTGAACTAACAGTCATGTCCGTTACGTGCCTTTTTATATACAGCGACGTCAGCGCCATCTGTTGGCATTTCTGTGAAGTTAGATTCAAATTTTCCCGCTATTTTCACTCATTCCCAAAGAGTTAGTCACAATTATCAAAGCAAGTGTTTACATAAAAAGCATGATGTTACAACAAGTTTGTTGAATTTTTAAATTGTAACATAATGTTTTTATGTAAGCACTTACTTTGGTAATTGTGACTAACTTCATGAAAGTGAGTTAAAATAGCGGGAAAATTTGAATCTAACTTCAAAGAAATGCCAACAGATAGCGCTGACGTCCCTGTATATATATAAAAAGGCACGTAACGGACATGACAGTTGGTTCACTTGATTCGGAGCAAGTGCACATTACTTGATAACGGCTGCAGAATAAGCAGTCGAAACGTTGTACAGTATTTATATTTTTAATAAATAATTAATACAAAAATGTGGTCTATAATTAACGATTTTCCTAATAATAATATTACAAACCACAAAAGCTTTTACACATTCGTGATAAATATCATATAAAATAGAATGATCGCCTTTGAACTAAATAGTTGTGATTAACACAATTCCAACTTTAATTAAAAGAAAAAAAAAGAAAAAAAGTTTAATGAATTCAATTTTGGCTATGTAATTAAAACTTAACCTTTTACTTGCTCTCAAAAAAAAAACCGTTATTATATATAATATTATACTAGTTTTTTTTTTTTTTTTTTATAATAGTGTAGTTAATTCAAATTCACCTTTAAAATGTTAATTTAAAAATTTTAATTATATATCTATATATACGTTTTTTTTTTTATTATTATTATAAAAAGTTAGAGGGTATTAGAAATAGCAAGTTTATGCTAAAATTTCAAACTCTTTAAAATTGCTAATTCTGATTTAAATAGAAAGAAGGTGAATGAAGGTGGGAGAGAGGTTTCATATAGACAGAAAAAAAATACATTAAACTGTGTATGTGTATGTGTAAAGGAGCAGAAGAATAAAGAAGAGCAAAGAGACTCGGTGCCTATATTATATTTAAAAGATGAGAAGAAGATTTATTCATAAATAAATCATAATATCTTTAGGCCCATTAAATATGCATGCAAATGATAAGCTTCAGTTTAAATACACTTTCTCTGTTTTAGAAATATAAGAGAGAGAGAGAGAGAGTGGGTAAGTAGATCGCTTCTTTTACAGCCAAAGAAGAACCTTTTTATTTTGTTCTTTCTTTTATAACTTTATTTATATGTAGAATATCTCTCTCTCTTTATACGTTTAAATAATATTACTTTCGTTTAATCTAAATAGGTATTTTCTTTTTATTTTTTATAATTATTAAGTCGATCGCATTCCCCAAGCGGTCAAATTAATGTTTTATTTAACCCTTCTAGCCAATGAATAAAAATGTACAAGTCGAGATTTTGATGAATATGGATCCCGCAAAATGGTCTGTCTGTCTGTGTGTGTCTGTGAACAAAATATCTCACCGACTCGACGGGATGGGAACCCTTGACCTTTCCCAATGCTCTACCTCTGAGCCATAGGCGGTTGAAAGTTAGGTACCCCCTCTGATTATATATAAAATTGGCAAAAGGTACTATAAATAGAAAATAAAAATACTTGGCATGGAAACAAAATATAAATATTATAACTTGAATTCTAATGTACAGTCGGGGCCACAAGTGCCTGATGGGAGACCTTGCTCGAGAGTGGAGCCAATATTTTTAAAATAAATAACTTAATTCATCTCTTTTTGAAAGACAAAAGACAACATATCCGACAAAGTCTTAAAAGACAACATATCAGACAGCTAAGCATTTTGGTTGCCTAAGCTGAAGGCTCCACTCTCGAGCTCTTCATGCACTGAACATTCAAAAATACAATAATAATAATAGTGAATCGATTGGTGAAGTTGCTGATAAATCTATCTATATGACTGCCTGGGATCCGAACCCATACCCCGTGGATTTAATTTGTCAAAACCTCTAGCTTCAAGTCCTATTATGTTTTTCTATCTTATTCTTGTATTATGTTTTTATACTATGTTTTTGTATCATGTTTTATACTATGTTTTTGTATTATAAAATATTGTAATGAGAAATTGTATGGCCTTGAAGCCCAACAATAAAAAAAAAGTCCTAGGGCAGGGGGGAGAAAAAACCTTTTAAGTGTACAGCGAGCGCCACAATTAAGTCCCCACCCAGGGTCTACCTGCCTTTAGAGCCCTGCGCTTAGGCAACCATTTACGGAGGTCTGTCTATTGAGTTGCCTTATAATTGACATTCCCCTGCAATTCTATAAACTCTATATTTTAATTTGGAAACCAATGAATTGATCTGATTTTAAAAATGTGGCTAATAAAAACGTGAAAAAATAACATAAAATATTTCAGATAGCAGCAGTTGCATCAATATTTAAAATTAAATATCTGGCTACGAACTTGTTTCTTAACCATAACTTTTCTATTATTATTATTTATTTATAGGATCGAAACGTAGCTTTTTTTTTTTAAACATTCACACTTTTTTCTCATTCACACTCACATTCACACAGTCTTTTCGGCAACTTAGGCCTTATAAGACTTTGACGATAACCTCCGTAAATGGTTGCCTAGGCGCAGGGCTCTAAAGGCAGGTAGACCCTGGGTGGGGACTTAAGTGTGGCGCTCGCTGTACAATAAAAACAGTTATTAAGACAATTCAATTTTCTTTTTTCTGGATAAATTTCCGTCTTACAGATATGATAAAAATTTAATTAAATGTATAGCTAGTTATAAAAATGAAAAGAAAAACGAAAAAGAGAGATGTTTTTTTTTTTTTATAAAAAACATTCACACTTTTTCTCATTCACACACACATTCACACAGTCTTTTCGGCAATTTAGGCCATTTAAGACTTTTAACGATACTCGGTATCCCATTTGGTATCCAAATGCCTTAAATAAAATCATCGGACTGCCTGGGGTCCGAACCCGCGACGTTCGGTATAGAAGGTAGGCACGCTACCAACTACTCCAAGCCCCTTGGGCAAGAGAGAAGTTAAAAATAAATAAAAAATAAAACTGATTAATTTTCGATTTTGCCCTCGGGGCTTGGTGTAGGGGTTAGCGTGCTAACCTCGTATACCAAAAGTCGCGGGTTCGGACCCCAGGCAGTCCGATGATTTTATTTAAGGAATTTGGATACCAAATGGCTTAAATAAGAATGCCTGGACTCCTAATAGATATATTTACAAATAACGAGTATCGTTTAAAGTCTTATATGGCCTAAGTTGCCGAAAAGACTGTGTGTATGTGTGTGTGAATGAGAAAAAAGAGTGAATGTTTAAAAAAAAAAATTTCGATTTTAGATCTTCTATCTATCCATTTTCGTTAATTTAGAATTTATTTATTTATATTACATATTTTAAAGTTTATAATCACGGTGTCACTCTAATCATATTATTATTAATTTATTCCAGCCGGTGATTTCGCAATTAATCTTAGAGTTTTATTTTCCACTCGAATAAATAAACGTTGCTCTTGGATATTTGAGTTGCACTATACTTCAAGCTCGACCGAACTAACGAACTATAAAGTTGTAATTTTAATTAGTAGCTATAATTTCACCGTTGGTTTACAATTATTGGCTGCTATCCTGATTTGTGATTCAGATCATCATTTATAAAGTTTATTAGTAAATGTTTTCTTTAATTTATTAAATTGCCGTTCCAGGCCCGCTGACTGTACAAATTTGTTGATTTTTTTTATTTCTTTCTAAATGATTATTTTATCTAATTCAAACATTAATTAATAAGTTTGTTTTTGTATATTGTTTTATTTAACATAAAAGTGCTGCTTGTGCTTTTATCTAATTTACAACTAATTTATTGTTTGTATTTATCTTCGACGACGATAATAATAAAGAAGAAAAAAAATAAAGTAAAAATTATAATGTTGTTAATGAGTTTTCTTTGATTTAAAGTTTTATAAGTAAAATAATTGGATTTTTTTTTTTTTTTAGAAAAAAAAAGTTTATTTTTATATATTTTTAATTAAAATTCTTAAGAGATTTTTTTTTTTTATAAAAATGAAAATTTTCTCATTGCCTTTTTTCCTTTGTCGTTAGTGTTGATAAATAATTGTTTTTTTTTTTTCAAAAGCTTGCTACGGAACACTTTAGGTTCGCTACGACTACATAAAAAGAAGATAAAATAAGGACCTTATCATATGTATACTTAATATTTATTTTCACTCCCTTAAAATAATGATGAGACTTTTTATTTCAATTTTTTAATCAAAGGCTCAAATCAAATTTTTAAGAACCGTATTGGTTTTTTAAATTTTTTATTAAAAACAATTTTTTTTTCCAAAAAAAAGATTTTTCTTAAATCTCAGGGGGGTGATTAGCCCCTTTACACCCCCCTCCCTTGTATCCGCACTTGACTCTATAAAAATATAAAAACAGTCCAATTTAGTGAAACAATACTAAAAACAATGAAGTTTTTGATTTGTTTAAGTTTTTTTTATTTTTTTCTCGCTTGAGGCGGGAAGTGAACCCGGATTTCAAGAAAATAATATAGTTAAAAAATTACAGAAAAATCCTTGTTTTTTTTTTACTAGAAATAAAAAAATTAAAGGTAAATTATTTTAGGTATTTATTTAAATTAAGTTGAATCAAGGCTAGATACAAGGTGGGGGTAATTTACCCTCCCCCTCCCCCGAGATTTGAGAAAAATATTTTTCTTGGAATCTTAATTTTTAATATAAAATTTTAAAAATTGATACTTCAAAATTTCTTCTTCTGTCCTCGCCTTATTTCCGCGATGCGGGGTCGGCGGACCTTTTTCCCTCCAAACCCTATCATGCGTTTTTGCGACTGGAAGAAATAGGACAGGCCGGCCCGTAGGTCAGACGCCTGTTGAAAAGAGGAAGGAAGAGACAGACATACAAAGATCAGAAGGACTGCCTGTCCCAGCTCGGGTAACTCGTGGTCGTCATCCACGTACCCACAATATGTGGGCCCCTGAGCGAGATAGGTACTTCAAAATTTGTTTTGTAGGCCTATATATATTTGTACTTTCTCTTAGCTATATATATGTAATATTCGTGTCAAAAATTCGATGTTGAGTCTATTGATGGAAGTACTCATTTGATGCCAAAAAATTGGGCCCCTCAAAATGGTCTGTTGGGGTATGTGTTCAAATCTATTTCGACACAAAAAAATATGGTTAACAACTAGAGAATGCAAATTTAAATTACCGAAAGTTAGAGAAAGTTGTGTGGTGTGCGATCAATCACACCAGGCAAAACCCACCCTCCATGTTATGTCTAGGGGGTGACTTTAATATTTTAACGTCGTATTTAATGCATAAAAATGGCTAAAAAGGAAGGTTATGATTTTGACAGCTTTAAAATAAAAGCAACATGTTAACGTCGCCGTTAAAACTTTGTTTAGATAATAGCATTTTTTAACGCTGTTGTTTTTACATTACTTTTTAACACCCATTTATTGATGTTAAATTTTAAAGTCTGTTTTTAGAGAATAGACCTGATTGTTAATTATATTTCAATGCGGACAGACTCCTAAGGTTGGGCAGCTAGTCAAATTTTATATTATTTGTCAGCTGCCATTTAATTTTTCATAAACAATTAGAATCAAAGATCTGAGATTTCACAGACATAATCACATTTACACTTTAGTTACAAGGGTTAATAAATATTTAACAGAGAAAATCGATTTTGTATTTAAACCACGTGACGTTTTAACTATAGTGAAAGTTGGAAGAGTAATAGAGTGAAATGGCGTGAATTATAAAGGGGATGTAGCAAAAGACGAACACTATTGTATATATTCATTGGGAAATAAGGGAGAGGATTCGAACATTGACTGCTCTATAAAGTGTCGGAGTCAAATCTCCCCAGGTGCGTCGACTATGCTATACATCACACTCACACATAGAGAGAAATGGCCGGCCACAGGGCACAGGGAGGTTATCAACTAATTTCCATGTTAATGTTCTACCACCCACCAACACACACACAAAGTCAAGTATAAAGCCACAAACCCCATATTGTCACACAAATGCGTCCTTGTATCAAGGGAGAGAGCTAACCTATGCGGGGTTCGAGCTAATAATTGATTAGGATTATTATCACATACCTGTAATAAATCAAAACATACTCAAGAGAAGATAATCAGTCGGGATCTTAAATCATTTCAAATTTAAAATCAATTAATAAGAGAGAAGTATTAAATAATCATAAATTTGGTTTATGTAATAATTAATCATCAAATATTCACCCACCATTTTTTTTTTTTCACTAAAAATATTATTTATTACAGATCAGGATTTGGGTGGGGGAGGTTAACGGCTTTTTCTATATGACATTAAGCAGAAACTTTAAGGTATATTTAAAATAAAGTTTCGAAGGCCGGAAAATTAGATAAAATTAATCAAAAACACTAGGTGATAGGTTTCATAATCGCTAGAGTTAAAATTAAAAAAAAAAAAAAGATTATATCAGTAAAGTACTAGGTACTCAAGACAATTACGACATGGTTATTTAGCTTAAGTATAAAATTTGAGTATCAAGACATTTTTAGTTTTTGAGTTAGCCTATTTTGTTAAACTACATCTTTTGAAATTTCACTTTTTTTTTCACACTCACTTTTTTCCCATTCACACACCATTATACACAGTCTTTTCGGCAACTTAGGCCATATAAGACTTTGACGATAAATGTTATTATGAAAATATATATATTGGGGTCCAGGCGTTCCATTTGGATACCAAATGGCTTAAATAAAATCATCGGACTGCCTGGGATCCGAACCCTCGACCCTTCGCAGGCGCGCTACCAACTACGCCAAGCCCGAGGGCGAAATTTCACTTGAAATTTGTTAAAATTATTGTGAAAAAAACTCAAATTCAAGCTAATAACCCTCTCTTTTTTTAGCAATTTTAAGAAAAGCAATAAAACAGACAAAAAAGCAATAAAATCTCTTTCCTAGAAACCTTTAAATAAATATTAAAAGATTTTATCAGAAATCTTAGAAATTAGGATTTTTTCACAATAAATTTAATAAATTTCAAGTGAAATATCAAAAAATGTGGATAAAGGGAATTGCTAAAAAACAAAAAAACTCTCGATAGTCAAATTTTATACTTAAGCTGAGTACCCATGACGTAAACGCCTTGAGTAATTTCAATAAAATCTGCTAAAGAGTACTAGTACTTTATTGATGTAATCTTTTAGATTTTTTTTTTCGATTTTATGAGAATCAGCTCTTACATTTGTGATCAAACAATTTGTATTACTTCTGAAGGTGACACACTCAGTGTCGAAATACGTATCAAGTATTTATTCGACAGCCAAGGATTGTTGTATTAGTTTTTATTATAATTATTATTATTAATAATAATATTTATATTATGTAAACTGGTTGGCCAAGGCCGTCAGTTGATTAAAAAAAAGTTTTATAATTAAAACTACCTATTTTTTTTTTTTTTTTTTTACTATTTATACATAAAAATCTTAAATAAATAATATCGTCAAATAAAATAAGATATTTATTTTTAGTAAGTTTAATAAAAAAAAGAATCTCTCTCTTTAAATATGAAATGTATTTGATTTTTATAAAAAAAAATTCACCCCCGCACATTTTTTTTTAATCTATAGACATTAAAGTTTGTTCAATGTAATAATTTTAGATTTATTTATTCTTTATCTGAAATTTCTTTCGATAGGATAAAAATCCAATATCCAGCCAATATCTAATTTCAATAATTCAATAATTTTAATATATATATATGGTCTATTAAAGGGACTGGTGTGTGGTAAAGAAATTTCTTCAACCTTCATTCACTTTAAATTTTGTGGTAGAAAATAAATTATATAGGCCTACAGAAAAACAAAATCCTATATCTCTATTAAATTAATTCGTATTTGGTGAACAAAACAAAAAACGAAATTACAGTAGCTAACAGGGTTCATTGATCACACAGAGATTACTGGAGCAATAAATCGAGTTGGTCATTGGAATATTATTAATCAGTTTCAAAAAAAAAAAGACATTTTTTAAGCAATATTCCAATTTACTGTACATATTTTTAAAATATAACTGTAATATACATAAAGAGATGGGTGAAATACTCTAAAAACGTATGGAGATTCAATCCGTAGATTCGGCAAGTGGAAGGATCGTCCCCATCCACAACAAGCTTTTGGTAAACATCGGACCATTGGAGGGGGGGGGCTCTAGGAGGGGGCCCAATATTTTTTTCTTACATAACTTAAAAATTTTTTTAAAGTGAAACTTTTATTTGATCCTCTCAAATTTTTTCGCTCTTCCTATCAGCATGCCGTGTTACAAGCCGTGACGTCATAAGCCATGACAACAAAAATAGCAAAGTTGAAATTTAATTTAATTTTCTCCATCCTCTGTAGGCCCTACGAATTAAACAAAAGCAAACATTAAAAGCTAAAAATTGAAATTTAAGTTTTTTTCGGTGTCTAGAAGATGAATTCGCAAATTTTCTATTTAAAATTTATCTATTGTCCAAAGGGATGGTTTATGGTCTATCTTAAAAGACCCTCAGAACCCTACCTTAGGTAAATTCACACAGACACTGCATATGTAGTGGTGAGTCAATTGGGCTGCCTAACTAGTAGGCGTCTTTCAAACAGGCTAGGGAGCAACTGTTTATGTTCGCCATGGTAGAAAAATTATAAAAAAATAATGTGAGATTTAATCGTTAAATTTTTAAATTGATAAAATATAATTTTTAAAATAATTTAAAATAATTCAAATGCCCTCGGGGTTTGGTGTAGAGGTTAGAGTGCTAACCTCGTATACCAAAAGTCGCGGGTTCGGACCCCAGGCAGTTCGATGATTTTATTTAAGCCAATTGGATACTAAATGGCTTAAATAAGAATGCCTGGACCCCTAATATGTATATTAATCTCTATAACGGATATCGCAAAAGTCTTAAATGGCCTAAGTTGACTAAGACTGTGTGTATGTGAGTGTGAATGAGAAAAAAGTGTGAGTGTTTAAAAACAAAAAGAAAAAAAGATTCAAATCTTCAATTGCTAAATAATGCTGGCCGGCCTGACAAAAAGAATGAACAACAGCCACCAAGATCCGTGATTTTTTTTTTTTTTTTAACACTCATACGTTTTTCTCGTTCACACTCCACACAGTCTCTTCGGCAACAAGCCATATAAGACTAACGATAACCATTATATTAATAATATATATATTTTTTGGGTCCAGGCATTCTTATTTAAGCCATTTGGTATCCAAATGGTGAGATCCGTGATGTTAAGCAAGCAGTGCTGAAAATCCGGATAGGTGGCCCCCGAGAAACAAGACTGTAGAACGCCGGTCGGAAGCCATCGATAGCGATTTCTTATATGAAAGATTTATATGAAAGCATCCTCTAACTAAAAAAGAATAAAAATAAAGAGAAAAAATCTGGTGTGACTGGCGCACAGCACACAACTTTCTCTTACCCTTCGGTAAGAGAAAGTTGCGCACTGTGCTGGTCACACCAGATTTTTTGTGTCGAGATATATTTAGTTTCCCATAGCACCTTAGTTTCAAACTTGCATTTTAAATGTTGACTGCTTCAAATAAACTATGGTTATTTTTCAAAATTTTAATCTCATATTTGGACATTTTATACACAATATAGATTCGTAAATAAATACAAAATTTCATAAGAATTGGAAAAAAAATTTTAAATGCGTAAAAGTTCCAAAGGGGACCGCCCCCTTTGAATCGAAATTAACATACAAATCCCTATAGGAAATTAACATTGGCCAAATGCGAAGATAAGGTAGAAAAATTTAAAAACGCGTAGAAAGAGAGAAGATAGTTTTGTGAGAGAGAGAGATATGTTTTCTCTCGAAAAAAAAATGGGCGTTTAAATAATAATTGATTTTTAATCTAATAAAAAGAAAAGATTTAAATTCGGTTACCATGGCAACCATTTATTTCTCCTATCTTTCCTATGAAGCACAAGAGTAAAGTGGTGCTTCAAACAATTTTGAGGGCAAAACGAGAATATACATTTGAAAGAGCATCTAAAAAATAATTGATTTTTGAATTTTAATCAAAATCGTTAGAGCGAATTTTGAGAAAATCGAAAAAAACTGAAAAAGTACATCAGTAAAGTACTAGTACTTTTTGGCCGATTTTGATTAAAAGCTTATTTTGTCGGTCCCGGGGGTGTTTAACTTAAATATAAAATTTCAGCCTCATAGCTCAATTCCTTCATGCTTAAAATTGAACACAGACACACACACACACACACCCACCCACACACACACACAGACAGACCATGTCGCGAAAACCACTTTTTTGGATTCAGGGGACCTCAAAACGTGAAGATCCATCAAAATCTCGACATCGAATTTTTGACATGAAACCAATACTTTCTCTCTATATATATATTACATATATACATAGGTAAGAGAAAGTAAAAAGATTCAAATCTTCAATTGCTAAATAATGCTGGCCGGCCTGACAAAAAGAATGAACAACAGCCACCAAGAACCGTGATTTTTTTTTTTAACACTCATACGTTTTTCTCGTTCACACTCACACAGTCTCTTCGGCAACAAGCCATATAAGACTGACGATAACCATTATATTAATAATATATATATTTTGGGTCCAGGCATTCTTATTTAAGCCATTTGGTATCCAAATGGTGAGATCCGTGATGTTAAGCAAGCAGTGCTGAAAATCCGGATAGGTGGCCCCCGAGAAACAAGACTGTAGAACGCCGGTCGGAAGCCATCGATAGCGATTTCTTATATGAAAGATTTATATGAAAGCATCTCTAACTAAAAAGAATAAAAATAAAGTAAAAAAAGTGTTTCCCTCAGTGACTTGCACATTAAAAAATTCACCATAATTCTTGAATGGCTTCTCATACACAAAAAATTTTATCATTAAGACACGCTCCACATAAGTGTAATGTACGTATATTAATATAATGTTGTAAAAAATTGCCTATCAGCTGTACTATATATATCTCTTAATGTTCCAGTTGATGCACTGAAGATGGATTGCGTAGGCATTCCTAAATATTTGCAGAATAAATTATTTTAATTGTGGAAAGCAACTCGCTGGTGTATATTTTCTCCATATCCAATACCTTAAAAAAAAAATTGAATTTTTTCTTTATTTTAGAAATATAATTATTCATTTTCATAGAATCTGTCATTCACTTTAGCGAGACCTATTAATAATCATTGCTTACCCTTCTTAGCAATCAAAATAAATCAATTTCTCCCCCTAAACAAAAATTACCCAAATATTTATATATTAAACAATCGATAATTACCCTAAAATTTATGATGATTAGTTTAACAGCATACAAATTATTCATTGTTTGTTTGAAGAATAAATATTGATATGCTTAAAAATTACAAAATAAAAAAGGATCAAATTAACCAAACCAAAAACATCTTATGATAAATAATATTTACTTTTTAGAAACAAGGGGGGGGGGGGGTTACATCAATTAATTTCTGTTGTCTCGATATTAAGTAATAATTGGGCAAATATTTGGTGTTATATGATGGTGGGGGAATAAACGTGCCTCAAACTTGGTTAGTCGATGCATAAATGTTTCCTATTGCATCCTCATGCAATATACATACCCTCCCTAGTCCCTAGCTCCACCCCCCACCCTCACATTTACCTATTGATGTTTCTCTATAATCATTTTCATAATAATTTATCACTGTCACTCACAGCCCCACCCCCCCCCTCCCTTCGCTCACTCCCTCTCTCTCTCTCAGATGCTAATAAGTCATTTATATTCATCAATTTCTTTTAATCATTTCTATTATTCATAGAGATGAATTTTTTTTGTTTTGTTTTGTTTTGTTTAGAGATAGAAAAATAGCGATAGGATAATTAGAATTTTATTTTCTTTTTTCTCTTTCTAATTAGATATGGCTGATTCATACCGATTTTTTTCGGATTGTATATTAAAATTTCATAATGTATTTTTTTTTACTCTATTAATTAAAAGTAAATGCCAAATAGGCGATGCAGATATAATATATGATAGAATCTATTTATATAATTCGCTAATGTCCGTCTGTCTGTCTGTCAAGCTCTATTTGGGCACCTTCCCGTTGGAATTTTGAAACACAATTTTTCAAGCTTAAAGAGGACCTTCTCGGGATTACAGGAAAATTATTTTCATCCCGAAATTCCTATAACTTTTTGAGTTATTAATTCCTAAAGTTACGATTTTCCCATAGAAATATTATGTATTCTTTCCATTTGTGCATTCTATGAATGTGAACAAATCCTCAAGCAGTGTATTGGTAGTATTTTTTTTTTTTTTTCATAATTAAGAAAAGGCGGACCGGAGCCAGATGAGGGGGGTCCAGGGAGGCCAAGCCCCCTGTCTAGACGTGAAGTTTCTCATAAATAAGAAAAGGCGAGGATCCGCCGCAGGTATAAAAATAAAAATACCTTCGAAATATTCGGAGAAAACACTCTAAAAAACTTTATAAAAATAAAAAAAATCAACTCTCCAAAATTCGTGCAAGCCTCTCTATCTGACTAATCTCTGACAAAATTTATTATAAATTTTATCAAATTCCAGATCCTACAAACAATTGCAAACCTACATTCTTCAGAAATTATTTATAATACTATTATTATTTATAAAAACTGTAAAAAAATAAATAATTATGATCCTAGGTTCTGAGGAAGGTCGTGACTGGCGACTGAAACGTCGACAATTAACAAATAAATAAAGGTTTTTTTATTTAATCTCTCTGTATCCATTATAAATTATACAGCCACACATTTAAAATTTATTCATTTGAGAGGAGGGATTTCCCGAAACTCCCGTCTAAAAAAATGTTCTGGCTAAGACTCTAATTTTCTATAATTTTCTTACTCAATTAAGAATGAATTTTATTAATTCAAGTGGCAAGCGCATAATAGAACAATAAATTCTCTCTATACTGTATATAAGTAAGAGAAAGTAAAAATCGTGGACGCTTACTTAAACTATAACCCACCTCATCCAGGGAAATTTTATTTTTATTATGTTTTTTTTTTGTCTTTATCATCTCTTAAATTAATTTCAGTTTACTAGAATAGATATTTTGATCTCTTATTTAATAACATCCACGGCAGCTACCAAATTACTTATTGGTCTAATAATAAAGCACAAACAGATAACATTTGGCCAATAATCGATCAAACAGTTTATTAATATGATTAAAGGTTATTTTCTAACATAACTATTCAATATTGATTGATTATTTTACTTATACTATAACCCTGTTATTATTCAAATAGCACATGAATTTTTAATCAAATAGTTTCTTTTTACTTTTTTTCTTTTTCATTTTCAGAGAAATATTAAATCCTTTTACGCCACAATCAACATATTTTAAATAAATTAAAAATAAGGTCTTTAGTAAAATTATTTTTAAAAAAATCAAAATATACACCGTCTCTTTCTTTTTCGAGAAAACAAAGGGTTCTATCATATATAATTCAATTATGTTAAAAAAAAGCCTAGAGGATGGCATTTATATTTAAATTAAAAAAAAAAAAAAAATGAACAAAATGTATTTTAAATGTAAATGTAGATCGTTCGTTAATCAATTAAATTTCAGTTAAATTTTTTTTTTTAATATAGGCCTCGTAATTACTTGTTAAAATATAAGCCTAATATTATATGAATTTTAGTTGAGGCAAGACACTTTATCAATAAAAAAAAATGATTTTTATGAGGATGTGGCATAAAGGCAGCCAAGGCGAAAAATAAAATAAGAATCTATTTTTTGTCGACGTTTCGAGTGCCGATCGCACTCTTCATCAGGACCTATTATCAGTTAAACAATTTTATTGTAATAGATCATAATTTACACAGAGTTAACAAAATTAAAAAATTAAAAAATAGTAAGATACATGTCAAGTTGTATGTATCTTACTATTTTTTAATTTTGTTAACTCTTCTGTAAATTATGACCTTATTACAATAAAATAGTTTGACTGATTGTAGGTTCTGATGAAGAGCACGATCGGCACTCGAAAAACGTCGAAAAAAAATAGATTTTTATTTTATTATTCGCCTTGGCTGCCCTTATGCCACATCCTCATATCATAATATCCATGGGCGTAACTAGGGGGGTGTCGGGGGGCGCCTGCCCCCCCCCCCAGAAAGCTCCCTGCCCCAAGAAAAATTGAGCAAAAATGGGGCTTTCCAGGCCTCCCGGAGGATAGCTGGTCCCATGACCCCTCCCCCAGCGAGGATG
Organism: Euborellia annulipes; assembly: GCA_023213315.1. Lineage (NCBI taxonomy): Eukaryota > Metazoa > Arthropoda > Insecta > Dermaptera > Anisolabididae > Euborellia > Euborellia annulipes. Next base: position 135,109 of record JAKCPI010012342.1, on the reverse strand, counting down.
GCTGGTCCCATGGCTCACCCCAGTCAAATTCTCTAGTTACGCCCATGGTAATATCCAGCCATCAAGAAACAACTACTTGAAATGATTTTTATATACTTCTAAATAAAATATTTCAAAATATATTCTCGAGTATATAAACTGTACAAAATTAAACAATTAATTAAATTAAATATCCTTTGGCCAAATTTGAGTATTGTTGTAAGTAAATTTTAATAAAAAAAAATTTGCCCCCCCCCCCCACCCAAGAAAAAGTTGAAATGACGTCACTGCTTGGCATTTCTTTAAAATTCTGATATAAAATATCTTGACATATAAAATTTGCATTTAAGTACGATTCTGGTTTGTCAACTTTCTTTAACAAATGAAAAATTTCAAGAATTTTTAATTATAGACCATATTTTTGTATTAAATATTTATTAAAAATATATAAATACTGTACAACGTTTCGACTGCGTGCACAATACTTGTTAACGGCTGCAGAATAAGCAGTCGAAACGTTGTACAGTAGTTATATATTTTTAATAAATATTTAATACAAAAATGTGGTCTATAATTAAAAATTCTCCTAATAATAATATTTCAAACCACAAAAACTTTAATAAAAAAAAAAATTTCAAATTCTCTTCCCTCTCTTGTATTAATAATCCTTCGGCGAAAATTTGTTCAACAAAATTTCACCCGGGGGCCAAAAATTTCTCTAAAAAATAAAAATTTTTCACGGAAAAATTTTATTCCCAAAAAAAAAAAATTCCTTTTTTTTTGGGGGGGGGGGGGAATCCGGGGGCGCCCGGCCCCCTCGGTGAAATCCCTGAACATTTTTACGTTACATATTCTATGAGAAAAGTCTTAAAATTTTACTAGAAAACTAAATTTTTAGATTAATTATTTTGAAAAATATATTCGACTAGTTTTTATAATAAATACATTTTAATGTAAATTATAAAAGGAAATTGGCTGAACAAAATTAATTTCCTGTTAGTAATATTAACCTTATTTTCTTATTATTTTCTTTTCATTTTTTTTTTTAGCTTATACGAAGATGTCATGTCAGTGAATGAATGACACGCAAAGATATATATATGTATATATATTCTGGCCTAAATTTCCACAATTTAATCAAGGTTGTTGAGTAAATTACTTTTTCTTTTCAAAGAGTAATTTATAATGTCCGGCCCAGTGTGGATTGCCACCTGCGTTTAATAGGTATTTCAACAAAAGGGGCACGAAATCTAAGCTTATTAAAGATAAACGGAGTGATAGCATGTGATTGGAGGGGTAGTTTTATAATTTATATTCAAGGTAAATCAAAACATATAGAGAAGTATTTGTAAAAAGTAAAAATGTCCCGTAAGAAATTTTTTCAAAGTTTTTAAGTTTTAGTAAATATTTTTGATAATAAAACAGACAATTATATAAAATGAAATTTTCAAAAAAAATTGTTTTTATTTATATATAAAAATAATTATTTTATAACAGGGCGTAAGAGGGCGCCTTACAAGATTTTTTTCTTTTTAAATAAATGTTGTTTTTAAAATTATTAATAATAAAATACTTTCTCTTAACTATATATGGGCGTCATTTTTTTTTCCCCTTTCACCCCCCCCTTTTGCCCCACTTTCTACCCCCCTCTTTCCCTCTTCCGCCGGCCCCCCCCCCCCCCCGGGTTCTCTACAAATTGAAAACTAAGTGTTGTGGTCCAGTGGCTGCTTGAGGATTTGTTTATATTAAATTTAATTAAATTTGATATATAATAGAGAATGATGTGCTATAAGAATGATGTGGCAGGTTAGAAAAAGACAAAAACTGTCCCATTACTGAATAATAAGTATTAGTAAAGACCCCTTAAATTGACAGGGGACTGTTTTTTTTTTTTTTTTTTTTTACATATATAGTTACATAGCATAAAATCCTTTAAAATCTATTTAAATTGAAAAGGCAGATCTAAAGACTGCGCCGATGCAGAGTGTGATATCAGTGCAGTTTTCAAATTGTAACAAAGGACTGTTCAAAAAAAGTGGGGACAACGTTCGACTACGGTTTTTTAAATTAAATTGTTATTTTATTAAATATATGAATGTATTTTATAAAGATTCCAACTGTATTTAAGAATAATTAATAATTATATTACTCAGAAAATAATAATACTAAAAAAAAAAAAAATTTTTGTCATTAAGACTCAATTTTGGCAATGGGACACGACAGGGGACTGTGCAATGAGGGATTTGAAGTTCATTTAATTGAATATTACAAATTTATATTACAATATAAGCGTTGGGATTCCAAGAAAGGTAATATATTCTTTACTAACGTACTTTTTTATGATTTCGATTTTCTCAGACTATAACGATTTTGATTAAAATTCATAATTTTAGATGCTCTTTAAAATATATATTCTCCATTTGCCTTCAAAATTGTTTGAAGGTCTCTTTACTCTTGTACTTCATAGGAAAGATAGAAAAAATGGTACCCATGTTTACATAATATAAACGATTTATAAATTTTACATCTAGAATTTTATCTAATCTAGGGCTTAAATAAATAAATACCTCAACTTTCTATTACCGAAAGTTGTGTGCTGTGCGATCAGACACACCAGATTTTCTCTAATTAGTCTGTAATTAATAACCAGATAAGAAGATAATAAACTTCCAGTTTTATCTCTGCCATTAAAATCCTAAATACTTTAATTTAGATTGTTTAGAAAAATTGTACCTATTAGATATAAAATAATAATAAAATAAGGTTTCCCACTTGCATATTAAATATTTTTATATTAAAAAAAAAGAGTGGAATATATATAGGTCTATATATGTAAATATTTTTTTAATTAAATATTCATAAAATGTTTATCAATTAAATATAAATCAAACAAAAAACTACAGTACCACTTGAAATATTTATTATGATAAAACAAAACAAAAAAATCAGCGGAAAAAATAATTAAACCCTTTTTCTTTTTTTTTTAATCAAAAGTTAATGTTTTTTTTTTTTTTTTTTTTTAATAAAAATTTCGATTCGATATATATAGATATAATTGGGATTTATTTTATTTTTATATAATTGCTTTCAAAGGATAATAGATGATATAAAATATTTAATAAAGAGATATATCGATTTGTACCTGGCTGGCTTAATTACTGGAGCTAATACTGATTAGAATTATTAAAAAAAAAAATAGAAATAAAATCCAATAGGATTTTTTTATTATTACGAGAGAATAATCAGAAGCCAATTATCTATAAAGCAATCTTCATTGCCCCCCACCACAAAGCCTGGAGAGTATCTTTTCAGTTTACTAATTAAACACCTATTTTAATTTCAAAGATAAAAACCATTATGGTTGCCATTTTTTTTTTGGGGGGGGGGAATTATCTAATTCAATTCGAGAGAGGGAACTAGCGAGTTTTTAATTTTATACGCCAACTGTGTGGCTGTCCGCCAGGTGGAGGTCTAATGTTTATATAAATAGAAAAAATATTTAAAAAAATGTTATATTAATTTTCAAATTAAAAAAGTTTATTTATAAGTCAAAGATCTTATAAAAAATATGGCGAAACTGGTACTTTTGAAAAAATAATAGGAAAAAAAACCTGGTGTGACTGGTCGCAGAGCACACAACTTTCTCTAAACTTTGGTAATTGAAAGTCGGGTTCTGTGCTTGTTACGTCAGATTTTTCATGTGGATAATATATAGACGATGTTATGCACGAAGGAACCTAGCGCCATTAACCTAAATCTGAGAAAAAGGGCATTTCATTTGCACAATTGTAAATAGAAACAATGACAATGACTTTTCTTCTTTTTTTTTTTTTTTAATTATTTTCAAAGACTTTTCTTGTTATATACCCAAAAAAGTGCACAGAGCAATAATTTTGTGATTTAAATAAAGAGGTAGATTTTCTTTTACACCTTACAAGATGGCGATATTATCTGAATTTCGATCATAATGGCGCTTGGTTCCTTTATGCATAACATTGTCCATATTTAGTTTTTTTTTTTCTTTAATTTGTACAATTGTAAACAAAACCAATGGCCTTCCTTGTTTTATAAAAAAAAAAAAAGTGCATATATTAATAATGTGATGAGATAGATCTTTTTCTCTACAAGTTGGCAGTGTTATCTAAATTTCAATCATAACGCTTGGTTCCTTTATGCATAACATCGTCCATATTTAGTTGTTGTTTTTTTTTTAACAGTCGCACTTTTTTCCACACATACACACAGTCTTTTAGGCAACTTAGGCCATATAAGACATTAACGATATTCGTATTTTATTAATTTTGTCTATTGGGGGTCCAGGCATATTCATTTTTGGTATCCAAATGGCTTAAATAAAATCATCGGATTGCCTGGGATCCGAACCCGCGACTTTTGGTATAGAAGGCCAGCACGCTAGTAACTTAACCAAGGCCCGAGGGCTCCATATTTAGTTGCTGGCAATACATTAGAATTCAAGATGTAAAATTTATAAACATAGAAAAATATTTATATTTTGTTCTATTCTTTCCTATTACGTACAGGGGTAAAGTGGTCTTCAAACAATTTTCAGGGAAAAATGGGAATATACATTTTAAAGAGCTTTTAAAAATGAATTTGAATCAAATCGCTTTGGCCGATTTTTTTCAAAAGCTTGGTGTCACGTGTCAGGGGGGTATATAACTTAAATATTAAATTCCAGCCTCCTAGCTCTTTTCGTTCTTGAGATATTTTGTTCACAGACACACAAACAGATAGACGGACCATGATGCAAAAACCATTTTTTTTATCAAACAAAAAAAAATATTTATAAACAAGGGCACTACTTCATTAGAATCATTATGTATGAATTTAAGTTATTACCAAAATCCATTAGTGCACCGAATTTATTTTTTTAAATAAATGATGTCAATTCATTAATTAATACACGTAAATTTATTACGTTAAGAAGCACGCAATTTTTTAATTCTCACAAATTATTAAACATCGAAATTTCTTTATTCCATTTCATCAAGATTATGTTCATATTCTGTTTGAATGATGGCTTAAGAAAATAAGAAATCCTCTCCTGAATATCGATTCAATTTATATTAGACTCTCTTATATGTAAGAAAAGACATGCAAGGACTTCTTTATGTTTGTCAGCTAAACAACATAAAAAAGGATAGATGTTTTTTTAATAAAACGTTTGAAAATATGGGTGTTAGGAATGAAGGACAGGACATACGAGAGGGTAGGCTAATAAAAAAAAAACTTTTGTAGTGAGTGGCTTTACAAAAATTAAAATTAATCATCAGACTTTAATGGAAAGCAATGGGGATAAAATTTAGTTTTTTATTTAAGGGGGTTCAGGAGCGACATCTAAACGTACTTAAAAAAAACTAGACTATTATAAGGAATTTTTCAATGCGAGTTTTTTTTAATGAATTAAATTCATAAGAGATTATTGGGACATCGAGCTATAATTTTTTTAATGACTTATTAAAAAATTATCGTATTTAATTTTTTTGTTATACAAATACAAAAAAACAATCTGTCCCAATAATCTTTAATTTTTTTAAATTTAAAAATGAATTTATTGTTATTATTAATCACATATTAATTAAGAAATTTTTAAAATAAGCTTAGATGATTTATTTAAAAATCAACTGTCAAATTAGTTCAGCATTTTTGCAATAGATGGCAGGCTAGTCTAACAGACGATATAGTATTAGCCTATATTTATATATTTTTATGCTTTTATAAAAGATACATAATATATAATAACATTTATAAAGTATTTATTGTTAAAGGATCAATGAAAATCAACCAAATACATTAAATATTATTAGCTACCATTCTGACATCTCTTGGCAAATTTTTGAATTACTTGATTTTTTGGGCATACTTTTTATGACACACAACGCCAAGTCTTATCGGGAAAAACATGCGTTCGGTCCTATTCCGGCTTAAACAGGAACAGCTTATTTTTTAAGGACTTTTTTCGGCATCAATCTTTCCCTATTTTGATTTGATATAATTTTTAGTTGCTTGGGACAGTAGCGAATCCCTGGCACCTAGCACAAGAGGTGAGCACTCTACCACTGTGCTACGGCCTATGAATATAGATTTTTATTTCATCTTTCAGGTAAAGTTATGTTTATAATAAATATAGGGTAGGATATTAAAAACTGTGGAAATGTTTAAGGTGAATATATTTAAAAAATTGTAATAGGCGATTGTGAATGAAAAATAATAAAAATTCTCTCTTTAAGATTTTCACAGTAATAATTAATATACAATTTTAATTTTTTTTTTAAGGTCTTTTTCGGCATCTGGTAGACCCTGTCTCTATTTATTTCAATTGGATTGGTAGCCAATTCAATTGAAATAAATTTTTGCCGCATAAGACGAGACGCGAACTCGTGAGCCCTAGCACAAACAGGGCAAAAACAATATAAAATTTGAAAAAAAAAATTTAACTTACAGAATTCTTGAAAGGTATGCAAATAAAAGTGAGGCGATGCTTACCTGAAAAAAAAAGAATATAATTAATATTTTATTTAAATTTTCCCTTTTGGATTCAGGGGAGCTCAAAACGTGTATATCCATCAAAATCTCGACATCGAATTTTTAACATGAATCCAATACTTTTCTCCCTCTCTCTCTATATATACATACATAGGAAAAAGAAAGTAAAAAGACAGCAATTGGCGCCATATTTTAAATATTTAATAAAAAGAAAAAAAAAACTTTATTTTTTGAGTAAATGCAAAAATATACTCCCAAGTGTAGTCAATTTATATTCTTTGAAAGATCCGAGATAACAAATGCTAAAATGTAAACAATTTGTCCATTTATGTTTCGAGAATAAACAAGGCCATCCATTCATTCTATTGGCAGAGCAAAAGAGAGAGTAGTAGCAACTGGGATGAGGTTTAATAACCATTCATTTAGATAGGATAAAATATAGCCAGCTGAGATTTTAGATAATAACAACAACAACAACAACAACAACAACGAGAGGCGTTTACGGAGTATAAAAATCCCCAACAACATAACACGAGTAGGTGGTAGCTACGTGCACGGAACGTATCTTGAAATGTTACTCACCCCATCCACCTTTTATCCCAGGGCGCCATTACGAAATTTCATACCTAATTTGATTACCCGTGTCTGATGATGACGTCGAGGCTCCTAAATTATTGACCCTGTGTTTTAGATTATAAACGCCTATACCTTTCTCTTTCTCTCTTCTTTTTTTTTTATCTAATTACGTTGAAAAACATACAGAGAGATGGGTTTTTTAATATTTTATGACTACATCTCTAATAATATCGAGGGTGAATGTAAAATTCGATTATTTAAAAAAAGAAAGAAAAAGTAATTTTTTCTTCTTTAATAAGATGACAAAAAATTTGTAGGTTTTGTAATAATTAAAGCTTATCGATTTTAGGTATATTAAAGATTTAAAAGTAGTGATTCCAAAATGATAAATCAATAAAGGAAACATGTCTAGAATAAATAATTGAATAAATTCTAAATAAAGATTTTTATAAAAATAAAGAAAACAATCCCCCCCCTGTGGCCGAGAGGTTAGAGACAAATGTCAATATTGATACACAAAAAGCCAAGGGGTTTGGGTTTGAATCCCAGGCAGTTCGAAGAATATTTATTTGGATACCATATGATATAAATAAATGTGCCTGGACCCCCTCATTTATATCGTATTTAAATAATTTAAGAATCGAAACTGTTACAATAATTTTAAATTTTTTTTAAATTTAAGGATGAATTTATTATTATTATTAATCATATATTCATTTAAAAATATTTAAAGTAAGCATAGACGATTTATTTAAAAATTAACTGTCAAATAGTTCAGCACTCTTGCAAAAGATGGCAGTCTAATCTAAAAGCCGGTATTATCAGATCCCATATTAGCCTAATCTTACATTTATGTTTTTATGCTTTTATAAAAGATACATAATATATAATAACATTTATAAAGTATTTATTGTTAAAAGATCAATGAAAATCAACCAAATGCATAAGATTATTAGCTACCATTCTGACATCTCTTGGCAAATTTTTGTAAGAGGTGGTTTTTTTTTCGGTTTACTTCGTATTATTTACTTTATTTCGCAACCATGCCTGATTTCTTTACTTAAAACTCTTTTATATTTTGACACACCCTCGTAAATAAATAATAAAAGAAAGAAAATCGTTCCGTGGAGGGGGGGGGGAGGTTCCATATAAACAAATACTTGACAAATGGATCATTGAGAACGATAAAAAAAATCGTTAAGTTTTAACAAAGAGAACCGAATTAAAATGTCATAAATTCAGGTTAAAAAAAAAAAAAATTGCAATTTTATTTAACACACAATGGACAAAAAAAACAAACTCGTTTTAAAATTTGATATAAAAACAGAAAAATTGCCTTTCAGATTTAGTAGATTGTATTATATAGACGTATATGTGTAAATTACAAATCCCCAATCGTAATCGAGGAGAATAGAATTCATTCTTTTGGGAATAACAAGGAACAAAATCAGAAAATAATTATCCTGTCTCATTTAGAGTTCAATTAAAATAATAAACAAATAATTGGTAGATAGTACTTTTAAATATATAAATTTAAGTAATTGGAAATGGAGAAAATAAATTTTATTAAATACTTAATATAAATATAAAATAAATTTCTCCAAGCATGCATGTAGCCAGGTATTTTTTATATGGAAGGGGGAGGATCAAGACTTAGAATAGGCCCAGGAGTCAACTTTAACCTCAAATTTTCTAACCATTGAATGAGAAACTCTCTATTTAAGGTGGCTCGGGAGCGAAGTGGTTACGCATGTTTTTCCCGATAAGATGGCGTAGTGTGTCATAAAAAGTATGCCCAAAAATCAAGTAATTCAAAAATTTGCCAAGAGATGTCAGAATGGTAGCAAATAATATTCTAATGCATTTGGTTGATTTTCATTGATCTTTTAACAATAAATACTTTATAAATGTTATATATATTTTGTATCTTTTATAAAAGCATAAAAATATATAAATATAGGACAGATATAGGCTAATACTATATCGTCTGTTAGACTAGCCTGCCATCTATTGCAAGAATGCTGAACTAATTTGACAGTTGGTTTTTAAATAAATCATCTAAGCTTATTTTAAAAATTTCTTAATTAATATGTGATTAATAATAACAATAAATTCATTTTTAAATTTAAAAAAAATTAAAGATTATTGGGACAGATTGTTTTTTTGTATTTACTTGATAACAAAAAAATTAATTACGATAATTTTTTAATAAGTCATTAAAAAAATTATAGCTCGATGTCCCAATAATCTCTTATGAATTTAATCATTTAAAAAAACCGCATTGAAAAATTCCTTATAATAGTCTAGTTTTTTTGAAGTACGTTTAGACGTCGCTCCTGAACCCCCCTTAAATGCTGTCATACGCAAGAATATAACGCGCATCACGGGAAGGCAGATAGCAGTCTCCAGCTATCGTCTGGAGTACATGCAGAGTTCGGAATCAAAGACGATTGACTTTCCCATTGATATTAAAAACATAACCTATACTCCAAAAATTATGACTTAACAACCAAGAGTTTTAAATAACCCTTATCAAGCAGATAGATAATTTAGATGTATGTCTCTCTCGACATTTTAAAATAACTGCAAAAACACTTTGGTTTATTGAGCAAGCCATTATTATAAAGTAGCACTAACGGCAAATTAAAGATCTGTCTAGATAAAATTTAGACAACATAATAATCTATTAATCTACAAGTAAAACTTATGTAGTGAAATTAATTTTAGTTCCAAAGATAGTATCAAAGATTTTAAATTTATAAACGAGTATTTATTGTCTGTATCTTATTTGCTAATCGGAATAAAAGATCTCTTTTTTTCCAAGAGGAAGAGTTACTTATTTTTAGAGTAATTGATCCAAAAACTTTACTTTGGTCAAATAATTAAATAGATTTTGATATCGTTATATTTAAATAACATATTAATATCCATGATTCGGAAATCATAGATATATTGAACAAATTCGTGTGTTTATTTGTTGAGGGCCAAGCGGCCCATGGATCGAACCCAGGATCTCCAGCCTTTCAGTGCTTTATTTTAGTCTATTTTTCTCACCATATCCATATTTGTTGTTTAGAAATTTATAAAAAAATTATTATAATAATTAATTAATATACAAGAGGTCTGTTCGATTCGCTTGCCATTGCAGTATAATTTACACATTTTGCTCTGCACCTAGCGTGCGGTAGCAAAACTTGCACATTTTGACCAGGATAGGGTGCACTTTTTACCATGGTAAGTGAAACGAACAAATCTAAGGATATTTTATTTATACTCGTTTTTACTTTCTCTTACTTATATGTTAATATATACATAGAGAGAGAGAAGTATTGGATTCATGTCAAAAATTCGATGTCGAGATTTTGATGGATATACACGATTAGCCCTGAATCCAAAAAGTGGTTTTCGCGACATGGTATGTCTGTGTGTCTGGGTTCAATTTAAAGGATGAAGGAATTGAGCTACGAGGTTGGAATTTTATATTTAAGTTAGACACCCCCCCCCCCCCTGGAACTTGAAAATAAGCTTTTAATCAAAATAAGCCAAAGAGGCTACTAGTACTTTACTGATTTACTTTTTCAGTTTTTTTCGATTTTTTCAAAATTTGCTTCAACGTTTTTGATTAAAATTCAAAAATCAATTATTTTTAGATGCTCTTTAAATTGTATATTCTCATTTTGTCATTGAAATCTTATGAAGACTACTACTTTACTCTTGTACTTCATAGAGAAGATAGGAAAAATGGTTGCCATGTTAACAAAATATCAATATTTTCCCATACTTATAAGTTTTACATCTTGAATTCTAATAGATCTGCGGAAACTAAATATATGTCGACACAAAAAATCTGGTGTGACAAGCACAGAACACAACTTTCGTTTACCGAAGGTAAGAGAAAGTTGTGTGCTGTTCGACAGTCACACCAGATTTTTTTGACTTAAATTTCTTTTTTTTCCCACCATATTAATCTCAACTAATTTTTAATATACTATAATTAAAATCTAAAAATAGAATATAAAATATTTTCTCTGACATCTTTACACCTGATATCTGATTAGTAAATATTAAAAAAAAAAAAAATTTCTAATTTATTCTCTATTTTATGAGATCAGATAAATTTGGACATAAATTTTTTTGTGATTAGTATCACAGAATATATTAGGTAAGAATTTTTATTTATTTTTAAATCTGAATTTTTTTCCACCTTCCAATTATAACTTGTCTAGTTTTGGAAATTTAGTCACCTAAACCGATGATTTTTAAAATAGAGAAATCATCTTTTTTTTAAGGTGCGCGTCTCGAAAAGCCGTTAGAAGACGATTCACTACCGAGTTATTCTAGGCGGCAAGAGATGGCGTTAGTTTTTCCCATAGGAATACAAGGGATTTATTCCATTTCATTTGAAAGATTCCAGCTAATCAATTAAGGGTAGAAAATTAATTATTTTTTAACACAATGATTACTAATTTAATTATCTATAAGATATAGAGCGAATTTTTTAAAAATATCTTTTATTTAATGCGATTAATCTAAAAAAAAAATTATTTTTTCGAAAATCAAAAAAAGGGCTTCTATAGGTTGTAAATATTTTAAATAGCTTTAATTTAAAAAAATTTGAGGTCGATAGCTTCAAAATTGTGGCCGCTGGAATCTCCCAAAATTAGCACCCCGGAACGCGCACCTTAAAGAATGGAGCCTTGAACTTAGGCAACCAAAATGTTTAGCCGTCGGGAGTGTTGTCTTAAAAGTAGCTTTCTCTTTCAGCTAGGCATATCAGGCACGTGTGGCCACAAATGTATGCTAAAGGACATTCTTACTTTAATTTAAATAAAATTGTTTTGATGTGTGATAAATAACAACAGAATTGATTTTATTATAAAATACTGTATTAAAAATGTATTCAAACGATATTTTTTTTTTATAATTCTTGTTAATCACATCTCAATACAATATTCTCAACAAACCTAGAGCAATTCATTCAATACATTAAATAAATGAATTTATGTAAATTTTATATTATTTATTGAAAAAGATATAATTGAAAGCAATCACGAGATTAAATACTTTATTTCCTTCACTTCTCGAGTTCGCATTTCTACACATAGTATAATTTGAAGATAATGTTATATTTTTTTGTAGAAAGTGAAAATAAGTTTCAAGCTAATTATCTTTTCTCTCTAGACAAGAAATAAAGGATGAGAGAGAGAGAAAAAACATCATCATTATTTTCTTCTTTCTCTCTCTCTCTCTCTCTCGCCCCCCCCACCCCTCTCTTTCACCCTCTCCCTCTCTTTGATTAAGCAAACGATTTCTAAGCATGCAAAGTAAACATAATATAAATTGGTTTTTAACAAGAAAAATAACTTAAAAATTTGAATAATTATTATTCAAGAAAACTAAAAATATCACCACAAAAAAAAAGATTTTGGAGAAGTCTACTACTAACTTAGAAATGATTAATAAAAAATTCCGATATACAGTAATAACTGATAGCGAATTTCATAGTATAGCATCTGAGGACATTATACGAACTTTATATTACGAATATATGTGATTCAGGCATATTTAACCATTAATTTTTGTCAGCTGTTGGGTTCAGACAAAATATAAATTTGTCGTACAAAAGAAAAACATACAAAATTCGCAGAGTAAATTTTTAATTTTTTAATAGGTGAGTATATGAATTTTTATTTATTTAGGGGTGTTTTATAGGGGTGTTCGATTATGGAAAAAAATTATCGGTTTTGAAAAATAATCGATTATTCCGATTAATCGATTATTGTAACCGGAAAGACGAAAAAATAATCGATTATGAAAAAATAATCGAATACACCATTTTTTTTTCTAGTCAAATTTCGTTTTTTTTTCCACTTGCAAAAGTTTTTTGTAAAAATTCTATTTTTCCCTCTCGCAAAAACCATTTGACTTTTTTTTTTGTATACGAGTCTCATCCCATGAAAAATAATCAATTATTTTTTACCCAATAATCGATTATGAAAAATTATCGATTAATCGATTATTTTGCACTCCTATTAAAATCATTTGAATTTTTTTTTTTTTTTTAGTAAAACGAAAATTTTTTTGTAGTTTTCATTTTTTTACTCCTGCGAAAATTTCCATTTTTTTCCTCCCGTCAAGTGAGTATACGAGTCTTATCCCATCTTTTAAAACGCATTTTTCCCGAAAATAATCGATTATTTTCCCAATAATCAATTATGAAAAATAATCGATATAATCGATTAATCGATTATTTTTTAATAAAATAATCGATTAATTGATTATTTTGTGCAGCCCTAAAGACAACACCAATGGCGAGCCACAACATTTGTTTCGCCAATTTCTCTCCTTGTCTTTGAAATTTAAAGTCATATTAAAATATCTCCAAAACCAAAACAGAAAAAAAAATATTTTCTCATATTAAAAAAAATGCCTTTAGGCTACTCTATATTGTTTAGATTATTACATTTTTGTAAAATTCACAATCATATATCAAAGTCTAGAAAAACAAATTCCAAAATTATAACAGAACGTAAATTTTTTAATTTAATATAATATTTTTACACAGACAAGGCTTTTAGAAGGTAAACACATATGGATGAATAAATTACCCTTTAGAGTAAATACATCCCAGCAAATAAACAGAGCAAACGGTTCAATTTTTTCACTTTTTTATTTAAAAAAAAATTTTTATTTGTAAAAGCAATTTCATGAAAAAACAATTGCTTTTCTTTAAAAAGAAAAAAAAAATACTACTTTGATATTTATTTTTTTTTTTATTTGTCTGATATGAAAAAGTTAATATTCCTCGATTTACGGTTATTATTAATATAAAAGTAATAAAAAAAAATCAATTTTCAATCAAGATCGATCTCCCCACCTCTCAACTTCAATTGTTAATTTAAAAATATTTCCTCTATATTTATCTTTGATTTGAAGAAAGTATTTTTTCAATTTACTGATTCAATTTAAATTTACAATTTTCAATATAAAATCTTTAACTTAATTAATTGTCAAATTTAAACTAATTTCAAACCCATCTCCTCAATATTCTCTGAAAATCTGTTAATGCGCTATTGTTAATTTATTATTATTATTACGCCACGAAAAGCTTCGCACTGATTCGTTTTGAAGGGTTGATTTTAAAAACTAGTCAAATACAATGTTGTGCTAATAGCATCTTCAGCTTTTGGTGGTATTATTTAATTGATCAAAAATGTGACAAGTCCTTAGGTGGGAAATGAGATTTGCTAGTTGAAGACCTTGTACATCGCAGTGCTACGAGTTTTTACTGAAGTTCGCCAAGAATATGTATTTTTGTATTTACGTAATAAATAAGAAAATTGAGAATTCATTCATTTCATTTTTTTAAGGGGGAGTAGAAGCGAAGCTGTTACGTTGTGTCTTAAAAAGTGGTGTCAAAAAAAAAAAAAAAAAAAAAAAACCCTATTACGAAAATTTGCCAAGAGATGTCAGAATGGTAGCTAATAATCTAATGCATTTGGTTGATTATCCATTGATATTTTTTATATGGGATCTAATAATACCGGCTGTTAGACTAGCCTGCCATCTTTTGCAAGAGTGCTGAACTATTTGACAGTTAATTTTTAAATAAATCATCTTAGCTTACTTTACATTTTTCTTAATTAATATGTTAATTAATAATAATAATAATAAATTCACTTTTAAATTAAAAAAAAAATTTTAAATTATTGTAACAGTTTGATTTTCTTTATTTGCTTGATAATAAAAAAAAATTAATTTTCAAAATTTTTTAATAAATCATTAAAAAAATTATAACTTTCTGTTACAATAATCCATTCATTTAAAAAAAAAAACCTCATTGAAAAATTCCTGATAATAGTCCAGTACGTTTAGACGGCCACTCCTACTCTCCATTAACAAATCTAAAAAATGTTTTTTTGTTTTTTGGTATTAATGTACCCTTCAATTGATTAGTTTTATTTATTTATTTTTTTAAATTTGTTTAAGATAGAATAGAATTTATTAGTTACTCTCATTTCTAATAAATTCTTAACAGTCAGAATTTTGTTCTGATGATAAAATTTTTTCCCCTATAATTTGTCACTTTTTTTTTTTGTTATTAAAGAAGTAGAATTAGCACTTGATTAGAAAAATTTTATTTGACCCCCATACAATATTGCAGTCTTTTAATCAGAGAGCAAAATATTATTGGCGTACCAAATCCGGATCAATCGACCAAATAATCTCTGACAAAAGAAATTGGGGTGGATGAAATTAATTTGGGGAAGAAACTTATTTTATTTCAGATCGAACACAAAAAAATTAGAAATTAAAAAAGAAAGAACTACTGTATATGGATATTTTTGTACTAATGTAAGAGTTAAAAAAAAATCATAAATTTTACGAGAGAATTGGCATCTGAGGCAACTTGTTCGTGTTTGTTTTTTTTTTTTTTTTGTTTTAGCTAGAGTAATTATTATAAGAGGAGTAATAATATTAAGAGTAGGCATAATTATTATAAGAAAAACTTCACGGAAAGCGAATTGATGACCAATAGGACAAGAGGCGAAACCTACATCACTGTGAAATACTTGAATAATTAAAAGTGTTTTCTATTTGAGTAGTGCGCCTTTATATGATTTAAATATACAAAAAAATATAATTTAATTATTATTATTATTTTTTTATTTTAAATAAAATTCCCAACAATTTAAAACTCTTTTGATAATAAATTTTGATTTTTCATTATCTTTTAATTTAATTGACGCTTGAATAATAAAAATGTTAATTGCCTTTTTTTTAATTCAGCGCCAATGCGTTGGTGGTGAGGAGAGGGAGAAAATAAAAAATCTAATTTACTATCTCTCTCTTTCTCTCTCGAGTGATATAGTAAAATCATATGAAATTAAAAAATAAAATCACGCTGATGATTTAGAAACTTTATTCTTTGTGAATTTTATTATGAACATTGATATGTGTGATATGTAAAGAGCTGAATGAAATATTATTCTTTATTATATCATTGTATCAAAGGGAAGCAACCACACCGATGCTCTGGAGGTCCCGGGTTCAAAAGAGAATTCGAAAACTAATCTTATTTAAATAATAGACGCATTTTTAGTAGAGGTACCGCTGCAAACGAAACCTTAAGAAAGATGCTGTAGGAGAAATGCGCTTAAATTGTACCAGCGCCATAATTGTACCTCCAAAATTACTGCTGTACTAAGCGACCAGTGACTCTGAGATCGGTTATTTCTTGCCCTATGGTAAACTCGCCTTTAAAGCGTGTATCAAGTGGCCGGATTGGACTCTTACATTCTTCGGTGAAAATTCCATTTGTGTAATTTACGTGCTTCTTGTAAGAAACTGTCTCCTTCTACACAGCAATAGACCTTATCGCCCTTACCCATAGTACCGCCCTTACTATTGTACAAAAGCCAGTGTTTTAAGCCAGAGTGGAAATTCAGTGCTTCACCAGATACCCTGATAATGGTTGGAGTAATGGCGAGGTGAGCAACATAGGTGGCATAATTCAGGGGTATGAGGTACAAATAAGGCAAAAAGAAATAAAAAAAAGGGATTTTGAAGTTTAGAAGGAACAATGAATAAGGATCATCGGCAATTTCCTTTACAAGCCTGGAAAGATGCTCTTTTCGGTCATGAAGGCATCCAAGACCAGGTTTCTCAAAAGGATTATTAGCAGGATAATCCATGGTTCATAGTTTCTCAGATATTTTGGTACGGACAGAGTACAGATGATTGACAATAATATACAGGGTGCTCAGTCAAAATCCGAAATGGCCGAGTTTGTCAAGTCAAGATTGGAATATAACAGAAGAGCGGCATAGTTAGAAACTCTTCGAGCTGGAAGAACGCTGACTGAGATTTTAAGGTTCTTCGGGTACCCAAGTAGCTTCCGTGGATGGAGAATATGCCCTCTGGGAGGCTGTACATCTTCCAACAACACGATGCACCTGCTTATACAAGTCATTTAATCCAACATTGGCTCCTTGAAAACCTGGATATTTTTTGGCCGAAGGATTTGTAGATCCTTCTAAAGTCCCAACCTGAACCCTTTCGACTTCCACGTGTGGAGCGTTTTCGTAACGACAAACTAACAAGTCCAGGTACCTCCCTCCTGGCCTCCACCAAGGCAGTTTTTGCGACAATGGGCCGAGAACATTTGAAGACTTACAGAAAGCATTTTTTTTTCTTAAATTGATTTTACATAAAAACTACATTAAACATTTTTTTGTCAGATTTTGGCTGGGCACGCTGTACCGAAAGGATTGAGAGGATAGTGTGAAAGAGAATGGGAATATTACTCTAAGATTCGGCTTTTCTTTTATCTATTTAAATGCAAAATTTTCCATTATCAGAGTTTTATATAGCTATTGTCTATTTCCTAAATAAAAAATTACGTTATTGAAAAAAGCACAAATATATCTTTTTTTTTAATAAATAGAGTTATATATTCCATAATTTCCCTAACTTTAAACATATAAAAAAAAAAAAGTAAAATCGATTAGAAAGTTTATTTTGAGCGAATCCTAAGGGGATGAGAGAGAGCGAGAGAGATGTGGGTGGTGGATGATGGTCGAGAGTAGGGGAGAAGGGAATGGGGGGAGGGGGTGGAGTATTTGAGTGAATGAATGCATCACAGCAAGCGAAATCGTTTTTCTTCTTAATTAAATTTTTCCAACGGGATAACGATCTAATTTAGCAGCCTTGTTAAACGGTTATCGTAGCAAAGATTTAATTAAGCGCCCTCTGGCTTCTTCTTCACCTGATGACCCTTTTGGGGGGGGTTAAGGGGCGGGGGGAGGGGGAGTCTTTTTCCTCTCATCCTCTTTTTGCATTTACAATTCAACGTCGGCCATTTCCTTTTTCCCTTTGCCCTTTTTGCCAAAAGTCGCACTTAATCTTCCTCTCGAGACTCTCTCTTTCTTCTTGGGCTATCTATTTAATTCATATATAATCAAATCTAAATAAGTTTTATGTAAACCCTGGAATTCGAATTTAAATAACAAATTAGAAGACTTCCTAGTCATTCAATGCCAGTTAAAAAAGAGAATTGGGAAATTATACTAAAGTATATTATTATAAATAATTAGGTCTTTTATTTTCAAATATTATTACAGGCATGTTATTTTACTTCGAGACTTTCATCCTAGAATCAGTTATTTTAATATTGTTTAAACTGTAATTACTTGATGATAAGTGTAAGAATTGTAATTATCATAGGTCCTGAAGAAGGTTCAGAAACTGTGACAATTAAATAAAAATTGATTTTAATTTTTATCTGATTTGATTCCTGTACTTGTACATTCAGAGATCGCGATCATTTTGGATTCAAATCCATAAATTCGATCCAGGATTTATTTGACAGACAATAAGTATTTAGGATTTCAAATCCGGATTTTAAAAATTATAAATTATGTATTGTAATCAAAGTAGTAACTGGCTTTTTTAAGGTCCTGTGCAAAAGTTTTTTTAGGGCCCCTATATTTTTTGGGAAAAAGTAATTATAGTTCAAATATTCATTAAATTAATAAAATTGAGGGGTTAATTTTTTTTTTTTGAAAAACTAGGAAAATTTTATCTGTTTACCACCTATTTTCAATTCTATGATTTTATGCAGTGGCGTAATGTACATCCCCGCAAACCCCCGATGCGGGGGGGGGCGGTCAAGTGTATCAGAAAAATTTAAAATATTTCTTTTTCCGATATCAGAGATCAGGAAAAAGTTTAATTTTTTTATTATAAATTTAAAATCTATAAAAAAATTAAATATTTTTAAATAATTTTTCTTTTATTTGATGAATTATTTAAAACTAAGTATATATTAAATAAAAGATTTATGTTAAATATTATATACAATGTATAATTTCAGGTTTATTTTAAATAAAATTATTTTATTTTATATAGCATATATTATTTTAAAATCTCTAATAAAATTTTTGTAAAACATATTTGTAAAGGAAATACAATTAGCAATTTCGTTTTAGGGCCCCCTAGATCTCTGGGCCCTGTGCAGGTGCACCTGTTGCACCTGCCCAGTTACGGCCCTGATTGTAATAATAATTATAAAATGTATAACGTCAGCTGACAGTCTAATTCCTAATTCTTTCACTGACCTTTTCTAATTCCTATAAGCAAGCCCTAATGGTATAATTTCTATATAAAAAAAATAAAATATTTCTTTAAAAAATTCAAGATTTTTTTTTAATTTTATGAATTTATTAATAAAATATAAAATTAATAAATAGGAGAATTATTTACATTCCTTTTTGAAGGGTTTGTACATTTGTGAAGTGCACTTTACTAACAAGTGAGAGAGTAAATGAATGTTTTATAAAATTTTTTTTTTTTATATTTATTTGAGATTTATCCTTTTGAAAAGCATTCCAATAAAAAAATAAACAAATTCAACATGTGGGACCCAAAAAAAAAATGAATTACTTATTTATCTCAATCTTATTAAGAGGGGAGTAGGAGTGGCCGTAAAAAAAACAACAACTTTAAAAAGGCATTTTTCAATGCGGTTTTGTTTTAAATGAATTAAATTCATTAGAGATTATTGTGAAAAATTTAAAGTAAGTTTTTAGATGATTTATTTAAAAATCTGGTGTGAATGGCGCACAGCACACAACTTTCTCTTACCCTTCGGTAAGAAAAAGTTGTGCACCGTGCTGGTCACACCAGATTTTTTGTCGGGATATATTTAGTTGCTCTTAGCACTTTAGTTCCAAACTTGACAACGCGATGATTCATAGATGGCGCTGAGCTACGAATGCTTCCACGTCAGTAAAGTGTACTTCAAACAATTTCTAAGAAAAATTTCACTGATATACTTTTTAAAGAGCATCTAAAAAATAGTTCATTTATGAATTTTAAACAAAATCGTTGCAGCTAATTATGAGAAAATCGCAAAAAACTGAAAAAGTACATCAGTAAAGTACTAGTACTTTTTAGCCGATTTTGTTTAAAAGCTTATTTACACGAGTTCGAAAGGTGCCTAACTTAAATATAAAATTGCAATCTCCTAGCTCATTTCCTTCATGGTCAAAAATGTCCCCCACACACACACACACACAGACCAATTTGCGGGACCCACTTTTTTGGACTCAGGGGACCTCAAAACATGTATATCCATCAAAATCTCGACATCGAATTTTTTTCATGATCGCAATACTTTCTCTGTATATATATTTCGTATATATGGTAAGAAAGTAAAAATCAACTGTCAAATAGTTCAGCACTCTTGCAAAAGATAGCAGGCTAGTCTAACAACCGGTATTATCAGATCCCCTAGTAGTCTATATCTGGCCTATATTTATATATTTTTATGCTTTTATAAATGATACATAATATAAAGTATTCGTTTTTAAAAATCAATGAAATTTAACCAAATGCATTAAATATTTTTAGCAACCATTCTGACATCTCTTGGCAAATTTTCGTAATAGGTGTTTTTTTTTTTTGTTTACTTTTTAAGACACACAACGCCATCTTATCGGCGGGACAGCTTCACTCCTACTCCGCCTTAATATTAATTTCTCAAATTTTTTTTTTTTTGTTTTTTTTAATTGTACTAAACGAGTACTTTAAAAGACAAAGATGAAGCCCATTTTGGAATATCCTTCCTTTTTAATTAAAATATAATAAAAAAACTAATTAACTTAAAATATGATCTCAATTAAATTTTAATATATTATATTAATTTTATTATCGCTGTAAAAGGAGCTCTTTATTAAAATTTTGTTAGTGGGAGTAAAAAATAATGAGATGAATCGATTTTTCCTAGGAGAGGACGTCATTAAAGTAAAAAATTTCCATATATAATTCAAAAGAATTTGAGATATTTTTAACCACCACACACCGATTGCAGTTCACCTTGTGAATGGTAGATAATAAATTACTCAAAAGGGTCTTACGGATTACGAATAAGGATTTGATAGATAATAAAGAATGTGATTTCAACATATCACATAACTTAATTTAAGCATAAATTTTTAATTAGAAACCAGATTATTAACGGAAGATAACATTTTTTTATAAACTACAATATTATGTACATTTTCAAACAACTGTATCTCAGATCTTACTCAATGGATTTTAATTTACCAAGCAGCGTTTTAAAGGTAAGAAGCACTATCGTCATTGGTTAAAATGTATCTATTCGTGCAATTTTGCTAGTTTTGTAAATGGTCAAATTTGTCGATTTTTCTTCGCATTTAATCGGTCCCCAAAAAGGGGCCTTAATACTTGGAGTTTTGAAAAAAAATTTTCTAAGAACTAAAAGATATTTAAAAAAAAAATAACCTTGTTGAATCAAAATCGATGGACTGGTCTTTGAGATATCGGCCTTTGAATATAAAAATTTGGAGAAAATCCACGACCCCTTCACACAAAAGTGGTCGAAAAGTAAAAATATTGCTCATATTATGTATATGTTAATCTCTCTATATACAGAGAAAGTATTGGATCAGCAAAAATTTGATGTTGATATTTTGACGGAATTTCAAGTTTTGAGTCCACAAAAGCGGGTCTCGTAACATGGTCTGTTTGTGTGTATGCGAATAAACTATCTGAAGAACGAAAAGAGCTAGAACAGCGGTTCCCAACCTGTGGGCCGCGGGCTGATTGGAACTGGGCTGCGGAGGAAAGATAAAAATTATATATTTATAAGGTTATATAAAATTATAGTTCCAGGATGACCGAGCTGGAGCTCGGTGGTTTTTTCTTTTGATAAATTTGAAAAAAACTAAAAAGTATTATACGGTGCCTCAGTAAAGTAATAGTACTCGAAGTACCCCAAGGACGAAATCTAGCTTAATTACATATTGGTACTTAAAATTTCAAATATATCAAAGCGAATTTTGGAAAAAATTATAAAAACTAAAAAAGTACATCAGTAAAGTACTAATATGCGGGGTTTCCAAAAGACAAGATTAATCGTAATTTGTTTTTTTCATACTGTAAATAGGAAATATTTAAAATCTGAAAAAGTCCGGTAAAGAAAATTTCGAGAAAAGTGGAAAAAAAACTAAACCGATAAAGTACCAGTACTCAAAATTTCCCAAAGACGAGATCAAACGAAATTGTTTTATATACCGGAAATAGTAAATATTTAAAATTTGAAAGAAATCGTTCAAGATAATTTCGAGAAAAATGGAAAAAACTCTAAAAGTACATCAGTAAAGTACCAGAACCCGAATTTTTCCAAAGATGAGACCTAGCACAATTTCATATTGGGACCGGAAATATGTATATATTTAAAATTAAAAAAAAAAAAATTGTTAGAGCCGTTTTCGAGAACTGATGTGCTTACAAACAAACAAACGTACATTGCTCTTTTAATTGTATAAGATATCACTGGGCCAAAGCCTTTTTTTTTTACGGAAAAAGTGGGCCGCACATCAAAAAAGGTTGGGAACCACTGAGCTAGAAGAATGAAATTCGATATTTAAGATAGGTAACCCCCCCCCGGCACATGACACGAAGCTAGTACTTTTCTGATGTAATTTTTCAGTTTTTTTTTCAATTTTCTAAAAATTCGTTTCAAAGATTTTGATTAAAATTAAAAATAAAAAAAAATTGAATATTTTTTAGATGATCTTTAATGTAAAATCAATTCCTCAGTGAAGATTGTTAATTATATTAATAAACATCTAAATTCTCCATCTTTATAACACAATTTAATTTTCCACAGAGCAAATTGATTACTAAATTGTGTGCGAATTAATTTACAAACTTCATGGATTGTAGCCTTTCTCCTTTCTATTGAAATTCACTCTATTTTTTTTTTTTTGTTATACTGAATAGCTACTTTCCTTTTCATAAGAGAAAGTATGAACTCAAGTAAGAGAGGAGTCTATTCTATTCAATTTGTTTAAAATTTATTTAATACCGATGGCCATAACTCTGAAATGACAGAGGAGAGGATGATCGATCCTCGGTGGTTGGGTAGCGGTCCTCACCCTTATCCATTAGCGTGCAGAAAGTATCGACCTCTTTTGAGCATCCGCTCTGCATAAATAGAGAGGATTTGCATTATCCACCAAAAAAAAAAAAAAATAAAAGAATTTTTATTACTTAATTTCAATTTATTTAATATTCTAGCTTTTTTTCTCCTCTCTCCTAGTAAGTTGGTCCACGTTCAAACCGGAATTTTATTCAACTTAAATAAGTACTTTATTCTTTTATTTTTTAAGTAAATATGGTATTTTTAACTATTCATTTAATACACAGAACTAACAAATGGTCAAGCTTTATACAAAATTAAAGCACCACCTCTCCAACTTGGTTCCTATATACCCCCAACCTAGTCAGAAAAGTATTACTAATCTTTAATCGACTAATGCCCTGTTGTTTCAGATTTAGTCAACAAGCAAACTTATCCGACCGAAAGCAAATCATCGATATAATAAACAAGAAAAAAAATTGAGTTTTTTCACATACTGGTATATCTGAGGTATAAGGAAAGTTTTGTGAAGTTAGCAACTAAAATTTACAAATTTCTAAAAAAAAAAATGGTATATCCCTGTGATCAAAAAGTAAGGTGAATTTGTTTATAAAATGTTATAAATTCTTTCAAATCAATTTCATCCTCTTCAGAGTAATCCCCGTATAAAATGGACTTTTTCCAACGCTTTTTCCAGTCCTCGAAACAGTCGAAAAGTCCTTTTCCGGTATAGCCTTCAAGACCTTCTTCTATTCGGTTTTTATCTCCTCAATCGTGTCGAAACGGCGTCCCCGCATTGGCCTTTTGAGTTTGCTGAATAGCCAGAAGTCGCACGGAGCCAAATCAGGCGATTACGGTGGTTGCGGAACGATATGAGTCGAGTTTTTGGCATAAAAGTAGCGAAGGACCAATGACATGGTGCATTATGGTGATGAAGGAACCAAGAGTTGTTCACCCATAATTCCGGCCGTTTCAGACGAATAGCTTCACGTAAACAACGCATAATAATATTCTTTGTTGACAGTTTGGTACATGTATTTTGTAAGGATTTAGGATTCAGACTGGCATTTAGTCTATATTTTTCCGCCACACTTGGCATTGATGACTGCAACGATCTTGGTGGCTGTTGAATTTCTATTATATTTACTGAGTGGACATCATTTGGTTGATTTTCATTGATCTTTTAACAATAAATACTTTATAAATGTTATTATATATTATGTATCTTTTATAAAAGCATAAAAATATATAAATATCGGCCAGATATAGGCTAATAGGGGATCAGCTGTTAGACTAGCCTGCCATCTATTGCAAGAATGCTGAACTAATTTGACAGTTGGTTTTTAAATAAACCATCTAAGCTTATTTTAAAAATTTCTTAATTAATATGTGATTAATAATAACAATAAATTCATTTTTAAATTAAAAAAAAAAATTAAAGATTTTTGGGACAGATTGTTTTTTTGTATTTGCTTGATAACAAAAAAATTAATTACGATAATTTTTTAATAGGTCATTAAAAAAATTATAGCTCGATGTCCCAATAATCTCTTATGAATTTAATTCATTAAAAAAAAACCGCATTGAAAAATTCCTTATAATAGTCTTGTTTTTTTTTTTAAAGTACTTTTCTCCTGAACTCCCTTAATAATTTATACCAATCGTCATTTGGCCCCGTTCTAAACATTTTTTTTTTTTTACGGCTCTCCTTTTCTAATAAACATCCCATTCCTCTTTATGATTAAATCAAAATAATATGATCCATCCCAGAGGAACTTGTGGCTTGAATTTTATATTCATTTTCTAATGAAAAAAAAATCATGGCTCCCTCAGGAGTCTCTACACCATATTCCATTCCGAGGGCCTTCAACACATCAATATAAATGTATTTATTTATTTTTATTTCGTGATCAATATATTAATTCTCCACCCCTCTTTCCTTTATGAATCATTATTGATTGTTCTTTATTTTTTTATTTTTTTTTTTTTTTATTCTCCGACCCGGAAATAAAAAATTTGTGCGTGAATATGACTTTACTACTATAATAAAAAGTATATATTGTTTAATTAAACAATCAATATGATAGAGAATTAGAAGAGCAATGTCCAGCTTTTTTTTTTTTAACAATTTATCAACTAGTGGCGGATTTAAGAATTAATTTAGAGACAGGGTCTCTGACGAAAAAGACCTTAAGAATGGCAAGAAGAATAAACAAAGGTCCCGAGAAACAAGAGCATTAAACCTCCTCCGCCGGAAGCCATCGATATTATATACTGTATATTTAAATAAATTATAATAAAATTTAAAGTAAATGGGCTCTGAAGTCGAAATGACTTAAAAACCCAGATAGCACAGTACGTCTGTCTTATGTACGTACATAAGACGCACAGTTCGTCTTATGTACATACATAAGACGTACTGTGCTATCTGGGAAAAGACCTTAAAATAAAATAATGAGTTCAATAGATTTTTTTTTTAATGCCGAGTTAATTTTTTCCCAGCAGAATATTTAAAATTTTAAAATATGTAGTTTCTTTTTATTAATAAGTAGGAACCGACCGAAGTTTCTATTTCGCTTACGGTTTCGGCCAAAATATTTGGTTTCTGCCGCGGTTTCGGCCAAAATCAGCCGAAACTTCGTTTGAGTTCGTGTATTCTAGTTCGGCTTACTTCGGGCGCCTATACAATTTATTTAAATTTATTCTTTTGCTACTTTAAATCTGTTATTTTATTATACCAGATGTGCAATATTACTACAATATTTTGTACTGTGTGGGTAATATTGCAGTAATATTGCAGCAATATGGCAATGTAATGTAATATGGCAATGGCAATATATGCAAAATGTACAAAATTGTTGCAATATTACTGCAATATTTTGTGCTGTCTGGGTAAGAAAAAGTTTTTAAACAATTTTTGGAAAATGTAATATGATTAAACAAGTTTTGATTTAGGTTCGATCGAAAGTAAAATAAAACACGAAATTCTGTTTCAGTTTTAGCTGAAAATCTAGTTCCAGTTGGACCCTATTAAGTGAGCGCGCCTAACAGTTAGGTAACCAACATGCACCGAAAGGAAAGAAAGGAGCTTGGAGAATTTAAGTCAACTCTCCCTCTTTTTTTCTCCTTTATGGACTCTTTTATCATCCCAAATCAATTTTAAATTTTTATCCTAAATTAAGAAGACAATCGACCTCAAATCTATCCGGACGCTATCGAGTATAAACTCAAATAAAACGACCAGACTTTTTTTGGTTCAATTTATTAAAATTATTCGCACCGAATAATTTCCTCTTTGAAGACTTTTATAACGAACCTAACGCCCTACGTTCAGGTTAAAAATGTCAGTTATATCAATGAAAATTTGGACTATGAAAAAAAAAACGCCTTTTTTCCAAGAGTGTTCACATGTTGAAGAAATTTAATTATAATTATTTTTTTCAAACCTTTTTTTTTTCTTTTAAGGGGGTCCAAAACTACCCGAATGAGAAATAGGCTATATGTTTATAATTTAAGATTTATTATATATATTTAGAGAAAGAAACAATGATAAAATTTTATAATACTGTAAGATATTATAAAAAAATATTTTATTTCCATTAAAAGTTATAAAATTACACCCCCCCCCCCCCGGAAAAATATTTGACTACTACGGGTTTACGAATAAATATACATGTATATAACATGCGAGTAAAGATATTAAAAAAATGTATGTATACATTGTTTTCTGTCATATTTATATATAGCCTATATTGTCCTGATGTTGGGAGGCATCTAGGCCCAGGCATGTGCCGCCTCTGGCTTAAATGAATATGCCTGGACCACCAATATATATATATTATTAAAAATATAAAAAAAAGACTGTGTGTTTGTGTGAGTGAGTGTGAATGCAACAAAAGTATGAGTGTTAAAAAAAAAACGAACCATCTGAACTTCCGCCCCCTCCCCTCCCTCTTTTCAACCACCCCAGAGAAACACAAAAAATATTCTTTTATTATAAGGATTAGGAAGATGTATGGCAGCCAGTAAGTGATAAAGAAACTCTATTTGAAAATTAAAATTAAATATACAAATTAAACACTAGGTTATTTGTTTCAAAGGTTTTATTAACTAAAAAATTAACACTTGATACGTATTTCGACAATTCTTTGTCATCATCAGAAGTGATTAGAATGTAATTGTAGATGAAACATTCTAATCACTTCTGATGATGACAAGGAATTGTCGAAATACGTATCAAGTGTTAATTTTTTAATTAATAAAACCTTTGAAACAAATAACCTAGTGTTTAATTTGTATATTTAATTTTAATTTACAAAATGTTTCAACAAGAACCAACGGTCGAAAGTTTAAATCTTATTAAACTCTATTTGATTATCGTCGACGTTTCAAGATCACGTCGATCCCATCTTCAGGACGATAAACTGTTGTTGTTGTTGTTGTTGCTTTGAAGTTCCTGAAGATGGGATGGGCGTGATCCCGAAACGTTGACGATAATCAAATAGAGTTTCTTTATCACTTGCTGGCTGCCATACATCTTCCTAATCCTAATAATTACCACTCAACCATCGAAATTCTTCTACTTAAACTTCTTTTATTATATTTTTCCTTTCGTTTTGATAAAAAAAAGACTAGGTTCCTTTATTTTTTTAACGACTATTTAAAAAAAAAATATAAGTATTTTTTTACAAATTTTACCGCCTCTTCGTAAATACGGTCCCTGACTAGGCCCCGAAATACCAGAGAAAAATACCGCCTTAATAAATTTCCAGTTAAAATATATTTCCACACAATGCCTTTTATTTGATCTCAGTTGAATACCTTCTCATATTGTAGCCCATCCTAAATGAGAGAGGTCATGGGGTCCAGGGGATGACGCAGCAACCCAGCAACCCCCCTCTTTTCTCGCTTGAGAGAACAATCCAACTCTAAGTTTAAGAATTTGTTTTTATTAAATACTATTCATTTAATGAAAAATTCCGTTTGTGACTGGAATTTAATACAGACAGCTAGCTAGCTCTTACTTCTTTCAAAAGAATTGTTGCTAAACTTTTTTTTTTTTTTAAAGGAAATATATCGATCCATAAATATATGCGTGTTAACACCTTTATAGAAAAACATAAATGTTAACATTTATCATGAATATTAGGGTGAAACATAAAATTTCTAACTTATTTCAAAGATATCGATCATTTATAATAAAAATTTTCCCGTTCTGGAAAAGTTATAAAACATGCGAGTAAAGATATTAAAAAGATGACCAAACAATAACAAAATCGCGTTTTTTTCTTAAACAAAAAAAAAAAAGTTTGTTTAAAAACTAATAACAAAGTCCAAATTTAGGTCGATTTATATATAAAATAAAATATAAAATCTGAGTGAAATTTACAAATAGATCCAATAAAAAGAAAGTGTATCTCTCTCTCTGTCTCTTTCTTACTTTCTAACTTTTGAAATCAAAAGCTTTTCATTTAACTTTTTTTTTTTTATAGATGAAGAAGGGTAAAAAAAAAATAAAAATTCAATTACATAAACTTGGAATAAGTTTTAACGTTAAGACCTTAAATAAATTTTTGGTCTGTAGAATACGATATTTTTAATTTCCACTGGGGATAAAGAGACAGTGTGAGTCGGTGTTGTTATGATAGAGACACAAAAACGACTGTAGTGTCGAATTATTTCTTATCCACCTCCATAAAAATATATCCCGAGGGCTAAAATTAGCAACCTATCAAATTCAAATTGCCGAGTGTCTAGAGTTATTAATAGTTTTTGAAATGCAGGCAAGATGCATGTACAGTCGGCACCACAAATACTCGAGAGTGGAGCCTTGAGCTTAGGCAATCAAAATGCTTGGCTGTCGGATGTTGTCTTAAAAGTACATCCAGTTGCATAAAAAAAAGATTATTTATTGAGAATGTGACAGAAGGGCAACCAAGGTGAAAAATAAAATAAAATTTTTTTTCATTTTTTGTCGACGTTTCGAGTGCCGGTCGCACTCTTCATCAGGACAAAAATGATGTCAATTCGACCTCGAAACAGTAAAGAGAGTCTTCAAGAAAATACAAATTGGTTAAAACGTTGCTATACTGCCATGTCAAATAACCTGACAACTTGACATCATTTTTGTCCTGATGAAGAGAACGATCGGCACTCGAAACGTCGACAAAAAATAGACTTTTATTTTATTTATAGATTTTATAAATTTTTTATAACAGTCATAAATTAACTCATGAGTTTAATAAAATACAGGTTGTTCCCGATGCAACTAGACACTTTTGGAAATGGACGAATCAAATAAATAAAGACTGATGAACTTACAGTATTAGTAGAAAATTAGAAAATAACTGATGCTTACCTGAAACAAAAAGAAAAGAAAATTAGTTTTTTCAAACTTAAGAATAAATTCTATGAAGAATGAATGATGATGTCTGTGATGATGATCGAATAAGGAAAGCTATGAGCAGGGCAGCCAGCAGAAATAAAAAAACTTTTATATTATTTTGTCGACGTTTCGGGAGCGCGTCACTATTAATAATTGTTGAGCGACGTTTCGGGAGCGCGTCGCTATTAATAATTGTTGAGCGACGTTTCGGGAGCGCGTCGCTATTAATAATTGTTGAGCGACGCGCTCCCGAAACGCTCGACGAAATAATATAAAAGTTTTTTTTATTTATGCTGGCTGCCCTGCTCCCTTAGAATAAAAGAATAAATTAATATATGAGCTATATTTCATAAGTATTTAGATGTTTATACTTTATATTTAGAACAGTAGAAAGTCAATTATTCGGACTAATTGCGATCAATAATTGTCCGGATAATCAGATGCAAATTTTAATCATAAAGTATAACCTTGGAGCCAGATGATTGACGATCTAAACCCTGCTTATTTTCCACTATTTTTTTAGTACAGCGATCCTGGTGGAGGCATTTCAATCTAGGTTTGTAAATACTATTTGTGATATGTATACCTGATAATAATTAGATATTTCTGTTAATGAGAAAGGAAAAGAAATGAAAGAAACGACCGATAGGGGATGTGAGGCGTTGTTGGAAATTCATTAGCAAGTTGTTGCTGGTGCAGCAGCAGGTGGCGGTGGCGTCGGTCGTGGTGGTGGTGGTGGTAGTAGCGCCCTTGGCCCCCCTCGGGAGCCAACAGGTTAGAGTAATTGATGGCGCGCCTGTCCCTCTGTCCCTCGTCCTCTGTCCCTTCGCCAATTTGGTCCATTACTCCAGACCGGCCTTGTCTGCTCACAATAAGATCCCCAAGGCTCCCCCCTCCCCCAACCAAAAAACCCTCCTCTCTCTCTCTCTCGCTTTCTCCCTCGTGTTTAATATTTATTATTTATCCGTGTGGTTCTGGCCATCCGCCTCTTTTCCACGGAAATTAGATTAAATGTTCCATTAGCAAATTGATTCATAAGTTTTCTGTTTTTTTTTTTTCTAAATTTCCAAGCTCTTCATAACACCATTATTTTAAACACACACAATACAAATATAATTTCTGTTTTGGGTATTCCCATATAAAGGCCGTTTCACAGGGTTTTCAGGTTACATTGCATGCGATATGACGTCACTGCAAGCAGAGCCAGGAGTGTGATGCACTCACACGAGACATGCAGATTTCAATCTCGGAGATAGTCCATTTAACAAGAGCCATAATAAAACTTGAGCTGCCAAAAATTATAATAATACGTATTAATATATGCACACGTCTCAGAGGGAGGGGCTTATTCAAACAAAATGAGTTTGGAAGTCTAAGGGTGGCGGAAATGGCCGAATGTTGCCCTCTGGTGGTCGCCTTTTTTTTTTATAAAATATTTCAAAAAAATAAAACGTAAGCTGTCACAATCAAATAACCTCACTTTTTGGTTAAAGTCAGCCATGTTGGATGACGTGGCAAATCCGATTCTGTGATTGGTCGATGCCTGGGTTTGGAAAAAAGGCATGCAAAAAAATAGAATATAGGGAATGAGCCAAAAACCCATGCAATCTGAGGCTAGGGTCATAAATGACGTCATATCGCATGGGATATAACCAGAAAACCCTCCATGTGAAACAGCCTTTATTTAGTTCTAAAAGAACTGAGTTTTAATTTTAAATAATAAATTAAAATGGATGGTAAAAGCAACATATAAAAAAAATTTCATCCAAATCTGATATGGTGGGTTACATAACAGGGTCCATATAGAGGTAAGAGAAAATAAAAATAATTTATTTAAACTAACAATAAATTTAAAAAACTAAATGGCCCTTTTTCCTTTTTTTTTCTCTACTTAATATAATAACTTGTTTCGATCATACTTGTTTTGATCATCCTAAAATAATAGCCTTTCTGAATTAGAGATGAAATTCTTTTCTATAAATATTCAATGAAATTTTTGAAATATACTTTTTCCAACTTGTTCAAGTTGTCTGTGAGTCATTTGAATTCACTACTAATTATTGATTATAAAATTGATTCTCTTTTTTTCTCCCCTCTCTCGGTTTCTAATAAATTATTTAAAAAAATACTTTTATGTAGAGGAATAACATAATGTTTGTTAAAATCATTATTTAGACTATTTGATAGATAAACGATTATCAAAAATTGTATTTCCTTATTTGTGAGTACCGCCCCCTTTTGGAAGAAGACCTATTATTACGTTGCCTATCGTTTCTATTATTAATGGGAAGAAATAAAATGAAATTGCATTCAAATTAGATAAAAATTAAGTTGTTTGATGGGGAGTGGAAAATTATCAGATTGGGTTATGGTCATAAATACTTGGGATTTCTATTTTATTCATTATAAAAGTATATAAAAAATCTGATGTAACTGGCGCACAGCACACAACTTTCTCTTACCTTCGGTAATCGAAAGTTGTGTACTGTGCTTGTCACACCAGATTTTTTGTGTCGACATATATTTAGTTTCCGACAGTACGGAACATTTGAATTCTGATGTAAAATACATAGGTAAGAGAAAGTAAGAAAATTTATAAGGAGAATATTTATATTTTGTTACCATGGCAACCATTTCTCCTATCTTTTCTATGGTGTAGAAGAGTAAAGTGGTCTTCAGAAGATTTCAATCACAAAATGAGAATATACATTTTAAAGAGCATCTAAAAAATAATTGATTTTTGAATTTAAAAAAAAAATCGTTAGAGCGAATTTTGAGAAAATCGAAAAAAACATAAAAAGTACATCAGTGAAGTACTAGTACTCTTTGGCCGATTTTGATTAAAAGCTTATTTTCACGCTCCCGGAGGGTGTTTAACTTAAATATAAAATTTCAGCCTGATAGCTCAATTCCTTCATGCTTTAAATTGAACACACCCACACACCCACCCACCCACCCACAGACAGACCATGTCGCGAAAACCACTTTTTTGGACTCAGGGGACCTCAAAACATGTATATCCATCAAAATCTCGACATCGAATTTTTGACATGAATCCAATACTTTCTCTCTCTATATATTAACATATATATAGAGGTAAGAGAAAGTAAAAAAATTATATATATAGTTAGCGGTAGTACAAGAGTAAAATGTGCTTCACAAGTTTTTTTTTAAACGACAAATTGAGAATATACATTTTAAAGAGGATCTAAAAAATAATTGAATTATGAATTTTAATCAAAATCGTTGGAGCTCTTAATAAATATAGTATATGGTTTAAATTCTAAACAAAATTCCCAAACAGTATTTAAGTTGAAACTAGTTAAGTTAAAAAATAAAACGCAAATCGTTTAAAACTTTAATCACATAGCAAAACAATAGAACACAATCTTACGATAATTAGATTAGATATGGATTAATAATTACAAACAACAAAGTAGACTATTTATATTTATTCGTTTCTTTCGTTGTCTAATCAATCACCTTATTATTTTAATTATTTTAATAATCACAATTATTATAATTACTATAATCAAGCCTATTTGCTTTTTAAAATCAATACATCTGAATATACTTATATTATTCTCATGTATTGCTTTGAAGACATACTTGAGGTAATTACAAGGTGTTTATATTATTCTCTATAAAAACGTAAATTGAGTGACACTATTATACCCCATGTACCGTACATACTATATATAATATGGCTATATAATTTGGGCACACGAGATTAGAGGTTATTAGAAATGACCGCCAAATAAATACAATTTTGTCCAAAAGATTTCAAATTTCCAAACGAATTTTGAGTTACTTTTATTTATAAATATTTAGCTGCCTTTATTTTAACTAATTTAAACGAATAAATTAAAAAATATTTCTATGGTCCAGTACAGTGCGAGTTTATTGAGACACATTTATCATAAATAATAAATAAATAATATAAGCATCACTTCAAAAGACATCTGAACATCTGCCTGACTAATTCAAATCAGTTTTTACTTTCTCTTACCTAAATATATTAATAAACAGAGAAAGAAAGTATTGGTTTCATGTCAATAATTCGATGTCGATCGAGATTTTGATGGATATACACGTTTTGAGTTCAAAAAAGTAGTGCGAACAAAATATCCTAAAAACAAAAAGAGCTAGGAGGTTGAAATTTTATATTTAAGTTAGGTACCCCCCTGTGACGTAACACAAAGCTTTTGAACAAAATCGGCTAAAACGCACTAGTAACTAACTGATGTACTTTTTCAGTTTTTTTCGATTATCTCAAAATTCGCTCCAAAAATTTTGATTAAAATTCATAAATGAATTATTTTTTAGATGCTCTTTGAAATGTATATTCTCATTTTGCCCTGAAAATTGTTTGAAGCACACTTTACTCTTGTACTTCATAGGAAAGATAGAAGATAATATAAATATTTTCCCATGTTTATAAATTTTATATCTTGAATTTTAATATATCGATGGAAACTAAATATATCTTGACACAAAAATCTGGCGTGACAAGCACAGAACATAACTTTCGATTACCGAAGGTAAGAGAAAGTTGTGTGCTGTGTGACCAGTCACGCCAGATTTTTTAAAATAAAAATTATTAATTAAATTTGTTTTAAAATTGTAGATAAAAAAAAAGGATAAAAGTTTTATATTATAGAAAAAAAAAAAAAAACTACTTATAATTCAACGCACAGGAAAAAAAGTAATCTGCAAAAAGGATTCCCTAATCGTCGGGTTTTTATTATTTAGAAAAAAAAAAATCCTTTCTGTAAAGAAAGATTTTGTTCGTTCCATCGGAATCGAATTAATAGTTGAGGACAAATGTAAGGCCATCTGGATATTTAGGAGGTTTCCATCCCTCTGCTCTGAATATTTAATGTTGAATAGAAAATTCTACGCCAAACACTTGACCCACCTGAGACGACAGCAATGCCAAGAGAGAGAGAGAGAGACCTTTCTATTATGCATTTAGTTTTAGAGCAGGGGAGATAAAATAAATAAACCATTTACCAATTCAAATACGTACGTAGTACACACTTGAGTCAAAGAAGAGCGAGAGAGAGAGTGTAGGACTAGAAATAAATCATGTTAAATGGGTGGCTGATTTTAAATTGAGAGAGAGAGAATTGTTGTAGTAGCCCATCTAATAGATTGATATATCAGAAATTGTTTTTAAGTATGAGGAATTGGTGTCCTGAGATTAGGAGGCTACCAAAATGCTTAGCAAGGGCGGATACAAGGGGGGGGGTAAAGGGGGTAATTCCCCCCCGAGATTTGAAAAATACCTTTTTTTTGCAAAAAAATTTATTTTTCACGTAAAATTTTAAAAATTATTCTTGAAATTTGATTTGTATTTATATTCTGGCAAACAAGTACAGAATGCGCCTTTGAATCACTGAAATTAAGAAAAATTGTGTGCTGTGCACGAGTCACTCCAGATTACTTCCCCCCCGAGAAACACCTCTGGATCCGCCCTTGATGCTTAGCTATCAACCAAACCAATATTTTTACTTTCTCTTACCTATATGTATATGTTAATATGCATATAGTTAGAGAAAGTATTGGATTCATGTCAAAAATTTGATGTCGAGATTTTGATGGATATACACGTTTTGAGGTCCCCTGAATCCAAAAAAGTGGTTTCCGTTGTTTTTGTCTGTCTGTCTGTGAGTGTGTGTGTGTGTGTGTTCAATTTTAAGCATGAAGGAATTGAGCTAGGAGGTTAAAATTTTATATTTAAGTTAGACACCCACCTGAGGCGTGAAAATAAGCTTTTGATCATAATCGGGCAAAGAGTACTAGTACTTTACTGATGTAGTTTTTCAGTTTTTTTTCGATTTTCTCAAAATTCGCTCCAAAGATTTTGATTAAATTTTTTTTTTAATTAAATTTATAATTTTTTTTTTTTTTTTTTTTTCCCCCCAAATTTTTTTAAAAAAAGTTAAAAAAAGAAATTCTTGTGAAATTATTTTTTTATTATATATTTTTTAAAAATTTTTTTATTTTGTAAAAATGTTTAAGTTTTTTTTTTTTAAAAAAAAAAAAAAAAAATTAAAAAAAAAAAAAAAAGGAGTTTATTTTTTTTATATATACATAATGTTTAAATTTGAGCCTAGGGTAGAAAGTTTAAATCTAATTTTGATTAAAAGTCAGAAATCAATTATTTTTTAGATGCTCTTTAAAATGTATATTCTCATTTTGCCATTGACATTTTCTGAAGACCATAAATTTTACATCTTGAATTTTAATATATCGGCGGAAACTAAATATATGCCGGCACAAAAAATCTGGTGTGACAAGCACAGAACACAACTTTCGATTACCAAAGGTAATTGTTTAAAAATCACTTTACTCTGTATTTCATAAGAGAAAGTGCGACCAGTCACACCAGAGATTTTTTTTATTTCATTCAATTATAAGTATAAATAATAATAATAATGACATCCCCGCTTAGGGAAATATATCATCGTCCCCTCGCTTTGTCATTACATTTTATCTAATTTTGTATTTCGAACGCATGATTACAATACATGATACAATTTCAAATAAAATATTTATTATACCACGATTCCAATTGGGTTCAATGATTAAAGATAAAAGAAAAAAAAAAATTCGTTCTCTTTAATTATTAATGAATAACCTTAAATAAATATTTAGATTTCGTTGTTATTATTATTAGAAAATGAATTTGAAAAAATGAAAATTAAACTTTTTTTTTTTTTAATCAATATCACTTTAGTATTTATAAGATTTAAACGGAGAGAGAACTTTGCTGCCGTGACTCTTGATTATATTTAGATTGTATTTTTGGAAATATTGATTTTATTTGATTCCTCCTGCCATTTTATATCTAGCACAAATTAAAATATATTTATTTATTTTTTTTCATTCGGTTTATTTTTATTATGAAAAGTTTGATTTTGGTCGAAATTATTCTGTCTGTCCTTTGGAGTAGAGTCAAGAGTCCGAATGCCGTGTTGTGGTCGAGTGGTTAGGGCACACTGAGTACAAATCGGTGGATCCGTGGTTCAACTCCCGCCGGCACCCTATTTTTTGTCAACTATTTGAATTAATTAAATTGTATGATTTTTCTTCATGCATTTGAACTTGATTGTTAGGGCTCAGATCGATATGCACTAAAAAACCACAAAATATGCATTTAAAAAGCTCGAAATATGCATATCTAGTGCTTGATGGCTTTAAACCGACAAGACAATTCCAATTTATTTAATATAAAATATATGTTTCCAAAGTTTATTTTTAAAAGAAATTTAATACAGTAATCCGGACTTGGATACTGCGGCATACCGGCTAATCCGGCGTGTTGAAAAGCCACTTCTTCGGTATATTGCAGCAAAAAATGGGGTAATTTAGGAAAACTAGGTGTCTTTCAGATTTTTAAGAATGATGTTTCAGGTAATCCGACCTAGGGCCTGTCTCAGTTAGGCCGGATAAACAAGATCCTTCTGTATTTATTTATTTTTTATTTTTCTATAATAATTTTCATGAAAATTTTACTTAAATTTATATATATTTTAATTATTTCCTTAAATTTTCTCGATATGTTTGACAATGAGAGAGGATGGGAGTGGAGGTCAAAAAAGGTTTGAAACCTCTGGACTAACCCTCTCTCTCTGTATCTAAAATTTTCTTGTTAATTTTTGAATTTTAATCAAAATCGTTAGAGCGAATTTTGAGAAAATCTAAAAAAACTGAAAAAGTACATCAGTAAAGTACTAGTACTCTTTGACCGATTTTGTTCAAAAGCTTCGTCTTACATCCCAGGGGAGTGACCAGGAGAGGGTGGCCCACACTGAGTACCACCAAGTAAAAAGTGACAAATTTGTATTATATGACAATTTTTTTATGAAACATATTGACAATAATTGTAATTTAACTGCTTTTCTGCAGTCGACAATTAAATAACTATCATAATGTAAGCTTGAAAATTGTCAGTCTTTATGCCCTGGTCGACCTACAACTCATAAGAATATCTCGCAACTTCCTTAATATCATCATCACAATAATAATAATATCAAGACAAAACAATAGGAGAGAATTCGCAAGATTTAAGAAGAGCTTTTCAAATTTAGATTTGAAGGATTGGAGTTTGTAGATTTTTTAAAAATACTAACAGGAAGATTATTCTACTCTATGAGAGCAGGGAAGAGTAACTAGTTCTACTAATGCGACCTGTTAAATTACTTAGAAATGATAGGTCTTGTAATTTCGACAAACGTTTTAATAATAGAACATGCTAATAACGAAAGTGATCGGACTATAATTTATGAAAATTTGATTTGTTAGTTCACTATTCTTAAGCCGGTTATATTTATCACTTTACTAAGTTTGATACAAGTAGCCCTATAAATATTTAATCATGGTAATTCCAAGTACTTGTATCAATAACAATTCAAAATGTCAGAAAAATTCAATATCAATTTAGAGAGGAAATTAGTATATTAAAAAAAAAGATGTTGAATATTTAATGTAACCGATTAGAGATTAATTAAAAGAAGATTATAAGAAACAAAATTGTCAAAAAATTGTTAAAATTTGTTAAGGTGCGCGTCTCGAAAAGCCGTTAGAAGACGATTCAGTACCGAGTTACTCTAGGCGGAAAGAGATGGCGTTAGTGTTTCCCATAGAAATACAAGGGATTTATTCCATTTCATTTGAAAGATTCCGGCTAATTAATCAAGGGTAAAAAATTAATTATTTTTTAACACAATGATTACTAATTTAATTATCTATAAGATATAGAGCGAATCTTTTAAAAATATATTTTCTTTAATGCGATTAATCTAAAAAATTTTTTTATTTTTTCGAAAATCAAAAAAAAGGGCTTCTATAAGTTGTAGATATTTTAAATAGCTATAATTTAAAAAAAATTTGAGGTCTATAGCTTCAAAATTGTGGCCGCTGGAATCTCCCAAAATTAGCACCCCGAGACGCGCACCTTAAAGAATGGAGCCTTGAACTTAGGCAACCAAAATGTTTAGCTGTCGGGAGTGTTGTCTTAAAAGTGGCTTTCTCCTTCAGTTACATTAAAAACAGTCTCAAGGCTCCGCCCTCGAGCACATCAGGCATTTCTGGCTCCGGCTAAACACTCTGTTCAGGGCCAGGGGAGATAAACCTCCAGGTCCGGACTCTTTAACGTCAACCATAAATTCATCAGGCCATTGTGGTGCCGTCTGTATAACTTAGTTTTGCTCTAGCAAAACTATTATAGACTATGAAAATTGTTGGCTAATATTCGCGCATCCCCTTAGATTAGTCCGAGCCTCCCAGTTTGCACTAGATAACACTATGTAACAAATTTTCACTTTCGGTCTGTTCCTGGGTTGAAAGTGTGTTTTCCTAACCCGTTAGGTCTAGAACAGAAAGGAAATCGATGTTATTCCAGAAAAACTTTGCTTCTGTGACCGGGACAATGAAATTTTGATCGCTTACAATCGTAAATCTAGAAAATCTACACATTTCTGAACTTTGTAGAGTGGTTTCCGACTGTGTTTGTCTATTCCTTGAGCAATTTCTGTTTTTACTTGATCATAATGACGAAAATGAAAAAAAAAAAAACTATTTTCACAAAAAAAGACTTTTCTTTGTGCAAGTTTGTGCTTAATAAAGTCATTTCTTCACATACTTTAGACATAAGCAATTGAAATATAACACTTAGAAGCCAGGAACAAAAATTTTGTTACATAGTGTAATTTCCTTTAAAAAAAACCTAATTTCTGGAACAGGCTGTCACTGTTTGGGACCATAGTATTGTAACGTTATAATAAATTCAAGTTTATATGGGCGAAGATTTCTGGGTAAACCAGTTTATTTGTATAAGACACAATGTTTGGGCCACTCAATCATAAACCATCTTACACATGGGCGTAACTAGGGGGAGGGGGGGCATGAGACTAGCCATCCTCCAGGGGGTCTGGACTCCATTGTTTTGGGCGGGGAGCCTTCTGGGAGAGCCCCCCCCTGGGAACCCCCTAGTTACGCCTATGGTCTTACATCTCGCGAGCTTAAAGAAAAAAAAAGTAAAAATGAGACACTTAAAATAATATCAAATTAATTTTAGTTATAATTTATAATAAAAAGGAAGAAAGTGATGGGAGTTTCCCTTTTAATAAGCCAATAACAGTGACAGGACTGTTCCTTCTCCTCTTCCATTAGCATAAGCATCAAGGATCAGGAGGAAAAAGTATCGATCTGTCTATCACTACCCTTCCCTTGCCCTAAAACACCCTCTAATACAATGATACCCTACAAAAAAAGCTAAGTTGATGGTTTATTTATTATATATAGGAGATTAAATTTAAATACACAAAAACACTTTTGCAAGCTGATATCATGATGAGGGTTGCTTAATAAAACAAAGACCAAGAAAAAATGGAAAATTCGTTAGAGAAAATAAATTTGGTTAAGATTAATTAAATCATCTTTCATTTTCTAGAAATAGGTAATTCAAGAGTAGTGGAGACAGTTTCGGCTTTGTACAATACAACAACATTATAAATACAACAGCCACTTAATAAATTGCCATTTTCTAGAAATTATTTTTCACTAAAGGCGACACACGTAACTGCAAACTTGACCAGCATGCACGTGCAATCTTTTTGTACAAGCAAACTGAACAGCAAGCATTTTAATTGTGCAAGCAGCTTCTGCTTGCACAAGCATGCTTGTGCAGTGTGGTGTCTAAGGTAATTTGTGAATGCTTCTACAAAAAGATTGCACATGCGGGCTTGTAAAGCTTGCAGTTACCTGTGTAACCGCCTTAACAAGTGAAACATCTACTCAAACAAATCCGATTGGAAAAAAGTTATTAGTTTGGAACTAGAAATAGGAATTAGTTCGTTAGATAGAAAAGAACTCAGGAGGAGGAGTTAAAGAAAGGAGATGATGTGACGTCATGGGGTGCTGTTGGGTTTGAGATGTGTGTCTGCGTGCAGGGTAAATAAACGGTAGGAATTTCAAATAACAAATCTTTTAGGTTATAAAT
This sequence comes from Euborellia annulipes, assembly GCA_023213315.1. Taxonomy (NCBI): domain Eukaryota; kingdom Metazoa; phylum Arthropoda; class Insecta; order Dermaptera; family Anisolabididae; genus Euborellia; species Euborellia annulipes. Next base: position 94,705 of record JAKCPI010012342.1, on the reverse strand, counting down.
GTGTTGAGTCGAGTGGCATCAACTTTTTTATTGTTTCAGAATCAAATATGCTGGCCTTCTGTGCGCTCTTTAGCGAACTCTCCCTCTCTATCTGAGTGGAGAGGATACAGGGTCTCGTAACGGACAGGAACCAAAATGGATCTATAAGTTTCACTTCATAATTGGACTCTTTTAAGGGATATTTCGAAAAAATGGGAGGGAAGGCCGAGGGAATAAAGCAGTTAAGTTAATCCTGAGTTTGACAAAAAAATTATCCAGCTCCATCTCTCCTCCTGAGAAAGGAAACGGGAACCCACCTCATTATTACTCCGATAAAAGTTACTCCTCAGAGTTTCCTCAACCTGTCAGACTGAAGAGAGATATTTTTAATAAATAGTATTATATTGATTTAAAATTTTAGACTATTCACCAATCAATTTAGAAAAACCAAAAATATTAATTTAGATTGCGAAATGGAAAAATGATATTTTCAATCATTGATGAATTAAATTTTGATCGCCATTGAATTTTTCTATAATCCCTTGGAAAAAAAGAAGTGATAGGAAAGGAACACCTGCCTCCTGACACAGGATCAGCGAGAAGATCTCTTGCAAGCTGAGAGAGAGGGAGATACTTTCTTGACACGTGGTTGTCATTTGGGAAATTGAACTGATCTCTTCTCTTTTTTTTTCCTATCTCCAGTTTACAAGGATACCATCTTTAATCAACTCTCAAATAAATATAGGTATATAACCGGAAGATGAATAATATCGTAACAAAAATCTAATAATATACTTTAAAGAATTCAAAATATGTGATATTAAAATGACAAAAAAAAAAATGTAATATTCTTATTTATTAAATATACTCAGAGCTTGGAGTGATAAAAGAATAAAAAAAGATAAATTTTAGGAAAAAATTGTGATAATAATATTCAAATTTAGCATTCCCGCCACTCGGAGTTCTTCACCTATCAGGGAGTGACGTGCGCAGAAGCTCAGCAAATTTGGAGTTACTTGCGCAATGATGTCACGCGGGAACAAGAAAAAGGCGACTGTTGATACAACAAGACATCACCCCCCCCTCACACATTTATATCTCAAAACACAATTCTTTTTGTATTTTTCTTCTTTTTTCCAATTCGATTTAATTCGATTTTCTAAAGAAAAGTTTAGAGGTTTTTTCAGAATTTTTCCTGCTCGTCGACATTTCGGGTGCTAATCGCCCCGTTCCTCTAATCGAGACATTTGCTGTTTGAAACAAAGCATACTTGCTACATAGAATTACACATTTTAATAAAAATGTTTAAAATATCACAACAAATGACATCGTATTGTTATAATTGACACCTACTCAGTCCTGAGGAAGGGGGCGATTAGCACCCGAAACGTCGACGAGCAGAATGAAATAAAATTTGTGATTTATTTCTAATCCTGGCTGCCTATACAGCACCAATACTAGGCCTATACAATTAATCAATTTTTCGTACAAATCCAGTTTTTTAAATTTTTTTTGATTTTACTTAAAAGTTTCACTTCTCTAGTATGAAGTGGTTTATTAATTTATTTTATTACTTTCTCCTACCTCTATATATGTTGATATATAAAGAGAAAAGTATTGGATTCATGTCAAAAATTCGATGCCGACATTTTAAAGGATATACACGTTTAGAAGTCACCTGAATCCAAAAAATCTGGTGTTATTAAGGCTATTAGATATTAATTAATTTTAATTCCTAAAGTGATTTTAATAAAATATCTCAGAAAGATATATTTCCATATTATAGTAAAATCACTTTATAATTAAAATTTAAAATTCAATTTCAATTAAATAGTGGGTGAATTTATTTAATTTGGCGGGAGGGGGAGGGAGAGTTCCGCCCTTTACGAATTATAACGCACTAGGAAGGACTAAGTTCCAATTTTTTCCCTTTTCCTCAGGAGAATCGTTGCCTCTTGATTAATATCCCTTATCAAGATTTTGAAAACCCCCTGGGGCGAGCGTTGATGAGATAACGATTGACAATGTTTTTAAAGATTTTAATGTACTAAGGCGAAAATAGGTCAGGTATATCAAGGGGAAAAAATAAGAAATTCAATTAAAATTATTTAAATCAGGGCTGGCCAATTCGTTATATGGACGATGTTATGCACGAAGGAACCAAGCGCCATTAACTTAAATTGAGAAAAGGCATTTCATTTCACAATTGTAAAAAACCCAATTTTCTTGTTTTCTACAAAAAAAGTGCACAGAGTAATAATGTTGTGATTTAAATAAAAAAGTAGATCTTCTTTTTCCTTACAAGATGGCGGTATTATATCAATTTCGATCATAATGGCGTTTGGTTCCTTTATGCATAACATGGTCCATATAATCCTTACCACGAATTTTAATGCACAGGTGATTTTCCACGTATCATTAATATTAATAGATATTTTAATATCACACGGAAAGAATAGAAGTATTAGTTATTTGTTTGAAACACGTAGGAGAGCCTTTAAATTTATTTCTCAAAAAAATGCGGTTTTTTTTTAAATGAATTTAGTTTATTCGAAATGATATTAATATTGATAGAATTTTTTGGATTAAACAAAAAATTATTATTTTTATTTTTAATCTAGAAAATTCAAAAAAAAAAAATTTATCTACAGTAGAGTCTTGCTAATCCGGACTTCGATACTCCGGCATACCGGCGAATTCGGCGTGTTGAAAAGCCAATTCTTCACGATATTGCAGCGAAAAAAGAAGGGGTTTTAAGAAAACAAAGTGTCGTTACAGATTTTTTCAAGAATTAAATTTTGTATTATGTTTCGGGTAATCCGGGTATTTTTAGAAACGGACCGGTACCGTTTTAGACGGATTAGCAAGACTCTACTGTTAGTAAAAGAATTTGATTTTCGGCTTGACTGTGGTTTATTTGTAAAAATTAAAACGTTTCGGCCACTCATTCTCTGGCCTTCTTCAGGTACAATTCAGCTAAGATTGTTACATCTGTATGCATCAGATGTAACAACCTTTATAAACTTAGCGGAATTGTACCTGAAGAAGGTCACAGAATGAGTGGCCGAAACGTTGTAATTTTTACAAATAAACCACAGTCAAACCGAAAATCAAATTCTTTTACTAATGATAACAACTGTACTGTATTTTTTAACAAATAAAAATAAATCATTTATAAAAACCGGAACAGACAGCCCAAAATAAGCTTTCTGATTGGCTAGACAGGCATGATTTTAACGCTATTTATTAAAAATAATAGTCAAAACGCTTTAGCTTCTGCTTCCCCATTAAATAATTAATATTTCTTTTTCATTTATTCGCTACACTAAAACATTTTAGCTCTACAGTATTGGCCAGACCTGATCTAAATGTTAAACTTCAATTCTTTAAAATAATAAAAATTCAAAGATATATTTTTAAAGAGCTTAACTTTAATGTTGGAGTTTGCAAAGGAAAATTGAAAATTTAAATTGGACAGGTTGAGAAATGAATATTGCGTATGTAAGACAAGAAAATGAAGGCGTTTGGATATTAGTCAAAAACTCTCATATGCTAAGTTAAGTTTCTACTAGAACATGATGAGAATGGATGAAAGAAGATGGCTTCCGTAGCAGAAGCAGCTATCTTGTCTTGTTATTTAACGGAGGATACGAAATGAGTCAATTTTTAAGAAAAATAAATAAAGAAAATAATGAAAGAGAGAGAGGGTATGGTTTAAAAAAATAGCTAGTTTAAAATAAAACGGAGAGAAATTATTAATATATTTTGTAAAATGTGAAGTAATTGTGAATGAGGCATCATTCAAAAGATTTTATAATTTTCATTCTTTCCGGTTAAAATTTAATGGGTTATCAATTTTTGAAATTATTAATAGAATTGTCGAAAGTGACAATGGGAGTATAATATTTATTTATTGCTTATAAAAAATAAAAATCCTCTCTGTCTTCTCTCGTATGGAAGAAAAAATCAAAATGTCTATTAATCATTGCTATTTAGAAATTTTTACTTTATATGTGACAAAGTTCATGACAAAAATTCGATGTCGAGATTTTGATGGAAATACACGTTTTCTGAGTCCAAAAAAGTGAGTCCCGCAATTATGATCTGTCTGTGTGTGAATCAAATATCTCAAGAACGAAAAGAGTTAGGAGGTTGAAATTTGATATTTAAGTTAGGCGAAGTTTTGAAAATGTATGAATGTATGTAAATTGGTATGTATATGTTTTATAGAAATCCACAATTTTCAATGAATCAATTTGAAATTAAGTACACATATAGGACATGGACCAGGGAGTAACGTAGTAATAATTTGAATCTCTTAAATATTTTGAAAAATTAATTATAATTAAATTTCTTCAAAATAGGAACACAAAATCGACAAGTTGACTTGGAAATTAGAGAGGCAGGTAGTTGCTCTGTGAGTCAGCTTCTGAAGATGGCCTTTACGACTAGTTAAAAATGATATTTTATTCCCAAAATAAATATTTTTCTCAAATCTTGAGGGGGATGGGTAATTACCCACTTTATTTTACACTGGTATCCGCCCTTGTGTGCGACTAATCACACCAGATTTTACTAATTTCTATGATTCATAAAATCCAAATAAAAAATAAATAAATAAATAATTATTCAACGAATTATTAAGAAAAATTATTGATAACAAGAACTTGAGCATTTGTAATATCACCGTTTTGTATATGGAGTAGTTAGTATTCATTTAATAAAAAGTTGAAAGATTATATTGGTATATTCCAATATATACAATACAATAATGAAAACATTAAATTTTCTTGCGATTTTATGAAAATTTCTTAAATTTAAATTTTAATCTCTTAATTTCAAATAAAATCAATCTCCCATATATATTAGAGTATTTCCCCTTATATGTTGTTTATAATATCAATATATAGATATATCAAATATATTGATATATTAAAAAAAAAATACTCGAAAATCCATTTGGCTTCCCAATATTAAATAAAATATATTTATTCTATTCTTGTTGACGAGTGGTTCAATCAAAAAAATTTCCATTTCTTCGATGTTATTCTCATAATATGAGAATATTCTTCTCTAAACGATATATTAAAATTCTGAAATTTTAATAAAGAATTTATTATAAGAAATCAGATATATGAATGAATGGTTCAAAGCAAAATGGATTAAGTCCAAAAGTAAACAATTTTCTTATTTTCCCTTTTTGGATAGTAAATTATGGTAGTTATTCGGTGTAAAAATGAACCATGTCCGAATTTCAATACTAATCCTTCAGAGGGCAGCAGTTCCTTAATGCAAAAAAAAATCTGAATATAAAGTTTAAAATGATAAAGTATGATTTAAGTTCTTAAAAAGCCCTCGTATGTTAGATGACCCAAAGCCAAAAAACACGTGACTTCTTGATAAAAAAGAAAAATTTCTATATTAATGTTGAGAAAATGTACAGTGAGTGTCAATATTAAGTCCCACTCATTCGTTTTACTTGTGATTATTTCATTGTTTTTATAAAAGAAAATGAAAATCTTTATTGGAAATTTTCTAGGTTTGAACCATGAAAGTTTCCATTAAAAAATATATATTTTTTTAAAAACAATGAAATAATCACAAGTAGAAAACGCATGGGTGGGACTTAATATTGTCTCTCACTGTACGAGTATATTATGATAAGATTTATAAATGTTTAAGTCCTTTTATTCTCTTTGCCCTTTTAGGTTTCAAATTATAAAATTATATTATTACTCTCTGTCAGACAATATTAAATTAAGGTTAAAGGGAATTCCTCCTAAAAGACAAAGCAACTTCAAAATATCCTGTTGGATTGTAAAGACAACCTCCATCACCCTCTCACATCCTTAGGTCCAGCAAACAAGCCTCGGGGTTGTATATGATACGCCCCAGAAATAAACAAATATAAAAAAAATTATAAGGGCAAAATGAGAATATAGGCTACATTTTAAAAAGAATCTTAAAAAGAATTGATTTTTGAATTTTAATCAAAATCGTTAGCGTGAATTTTGAGAAAATCGAAAAAAACCTGAGAAATACATCAGTAAAGTACTAGTACTCTTTGGCCAATTTTGATCAAAAGCTTATTTTCACGCCTCAGAGGATAACCAAACTTAAATATAAAATTTCCACCATATTTTGTTCACAGACAGACACCTACAGACAGAGCATGCCACGAAAACCACTTTTTCGGACTCAGAGGCCTCAAAACGTTCATCAAAATCTCGACGTAACGAATTTTTTTAATATTAGAATCCAAAACTTTCTCTCTATATTAGCATATGTAGAAATAAGAGAAAGTAAAAAATACGGTATGGTAAAAGTTTTATATGGCCCGAGTTACCGAAAAGACTGTGTTTGGATGTGTGTGGGGTGGAGAATGTTGAGAAAAAAGTGTCAGTGTTAAAAAAAAATAATTAAATAAATAAATAAAAAGTTCAAAACATCTTCAAAAAGTTTCGGCTTCTGCGGATCGCATAGGCGCCGGAACTGGGGGGCACGGGTACATCGCCCCCCTGGCATCCTACAGGGGGGCAGGGGGGCAAAATTTCTTCTTTTATTTCATTTATTTTAAAAAGAAATAAGTTTTAAAATTTTTTTTCATTTAAATTTAAAAAAAATTAAAAGTAAGAAATTTCTTTATTATTATATAACCAATTGTATTTAAATTTAAATACATTTTATAGGGTCAACGTAATAAAAAGAAACACTAGCTTGCCTTGAAAAAAAAATTAAATAAAGATAACTAAAATATTTATTTCATCTAAATAGATGGAACAAAACTACTATATAGCTATATAAATTTTGATTAAATAATTTGCATTATTGTAAACTTATAGTTGTAAAACAAATATAAAGGCCTACAGAAGCCACTTGTAGTTATTAAATTAAATGAATACAAGGAACATGGCCATTTATTGTCATTTTAAAAAAAGAAACGGTTAAGAAGGGAGGCCACCTAAAAACTTATTTTCTCGCAAAAAATATCACCTATAAATTTATAAAAAATGAATTTCTATTATATCTGGTTCACATTTCCAGCTTAGAACTAAATGAAGCAAATGGGTATCCTTACAGAATCCCTAGTAAAGTAACATTTCTTCACAAACACAATAGGTATTAATATAATAATTTCAAAAAAATATATTATTTGTTTATTGTTTTGTTGCTTGTCAGGAAATCATGGAAATTCAATTAAATAATTTACCCATTTATTAATAAAAACATCGAGATGATCCATCTGCTCCCTGTAAAGAGTGTTTCTTTTGTTCTTACTAAAAACCACACGAAAAATATGCTCTTAAACGAACCGTATCAACCGTGATAGCCTCCATGGACCCAATCTAGTAATATAATTTTCAAAATAAGTGGCGCCACAAATATACCCTTACTTCATTTTGACTCCATTTATCAAAAAGTATTTTTTGTTTCATATGTGTCCAAGCGCTAGAAAAAATTATAAAATGAAAAAAATCATGAAATAAAACTTAGTGATTGATGGGTATAAATCTGAAAAATTATAGGCATACATTATACAGTCACGATAAAAACTTCACAAAGTCATTTATAAAATTAGAGCACTGAAGAAAAACTCCAATTATTACATTACAACATACATTATCTGTTCAAATATTAAAACAAATCGTCTAAAACATTAATGAACCTCCAGAAATATTTAGCTCGACTACGGAAGAGCATTTAGAGATGTTTTAATAAGGAATTTTATTCAAATATTACGTCTCAGGAAAATGTTATTCTCAGAATTAAAGAAAATTGATATTTAAAACAATAAAAACATATATTCTCAGATATTCAGAATGAAATATTAGAGGAATTGATTTCCCTGATATTTAAGGAGTTAAATTATTAGCAAATGAAGAAAAAAAGGAGAAGATCCATCAAAATCTCGACATCGCAATGATTAACATGAAAACAATAAGTTCTCTCTCTATATGATTAGCATCTGTAGATGAAGAGAATTTAAAAATTGAATTTTTTTTGGTTAATATTCGACTGTGGAGTGCCAATTGTATAAATTATAAAAGAGATGTTTATTCGTTTTGATTTAAGTATGGATCTCTTGGAGGAAATGTATGATTGAGGATAAAAATAAAAAAATAAAAGGTGTAAAATAAGAGTGTTGGCATTGAGCAACCAATGACCTTATTATTCAGTGTTTCAGCTCATTCACTAATATTTGGATGGCAGGATTCTTCTTTAAAAGGACTTCCTTTAACAGCGGTGAAGTGCTTTATTAAATGGGTAAACACAAGATTATTGTCGAACACCAAAACACTCTACATAATTTTCTCAATGAGTATTTAGCTAAGGCTCATGGAATAGAGAAACTGGCCTCGGCCATGTGCCCAACCCGTTGACCATCAGATATGCTTCATAGTCAGGGGTTAACAAATTTTAGTCACTCTGTATGGGATTTTCATTTTCATAAGCAAATTTTAAATGAGGATTCATAGGGTCCAAAGCTAGGGGATTCCAGCAATCAATACTGCTAAGGGTCGTAATAGTATACTCTGGAATTAGACAGTTATACTAGTGTTTTAAATACCTGATCTATTGTTGTTCTTTTCAAACTTGAAAACAAATTTGGGACATAGGTAGACTTGAGTTAGTTTTAGAACCAAAAAAAACCCAGAAAATTTTTTAATAAATGTGGAAGGATGTAAAGAAAAAAAAAATAAAAGAAATGAATCTTAAGGAGCCCTCGTTACTGAGAAAGCGAGAGATTCCTAACAAATTTCCATAGAAACCAATGACTGAACACAAGTTCACGCTCATCCTAGAAATTTGTAAAAACTTCTATTAAGTCTACTTAGGGACAACAAATGAGATTGAATTAAGATTCTAGACTCAAACCGGGCGTTTTTAAAATATCTACAAATCGAAAAAATTGTTATTTTTTAGAAACCCGATTTCGGGACCAATCGGGTAGGCTACATTTTAAAAAGCATCTAAAAAAGAATTGATTTTTGAATTTTAATCAAAATCGTTAGAGCGAATTTTGAGAAATTAAAAAAAAACTGAAAAAGTACATCAGTAAAGAACTAGTACTCTTTGGCCAATTTTGATCAATAGCTTATTTTCACGCCTCAGGGGATAACCGAACTTAAATATAAAATTTCCACCACATTTTGTTTACAGTCCCCCGTCCCTCCGACACACATACAGACAGACCATGTTGCGAAAACCACTTTTTTGGATACAGAGGACCTCAAAACGTGTATTCATCAAAATCTCGACATCGAATTTTTGATATGAATTCAATATTTACAAAGATGAGGAAGAATATGCCTCCTTATTCACCGGATTTAGCCCCAAGCGACTTTTTCTTGTTCCCTAAGTTAAATGTTGCACGCTGGAGACAAATTTTCGTTAAACGACGAGCCCATCACCTTTATAAACAATTATTTTGAAGAGAAAGACGCAAAGTACTTTTTCGACGGGTTAAAGAAATGGAAGCATTGCTGGGAGAAGTGTGTAAACGCCAGATGGCCTACGGCTAAAGGGCAAATAAATGAAACAAAAAAAAGTGTGTAAACTTACAAGGAGACTAGGACGATGTGGTAGTTGGAATTTCGACATCGTCACACAGCATTAATCTACCGTTTATTTACTTATAGAACACTGGACCAGACTAAAATTGTTTTAATAAAGGAGACTAGGTAGAAAAATAAAAATAAATTTGAGTCAAAAAATGTCTTGTATCTTGGTTAGGTCGGAAACCCTCGTATATATGTACTATCCACATTGGCTTAAATAAAATCATCGGACTGCCTGGGGTCACAGGAAACCCGCGACGTTTGGTATACGAGGTTAGCACGCTAACCTCTACACCAAGCCCCGAGGTTAGCAACTTTACAAATCAAAAATACATAGAAGAAAAAAAGGAATTCGTTACTGAAATACTGATAAGAAGTTTTATTTCCAGCAAATTACCGGTAATACCAAATTTAAAAAATATCGTGCTCTATTGTTCAAATATCGATACTCCGATTATATCGACAAAAAAATCGATATTTCGATATACCAATATCATCATTAATTAATAAGCACACATCCTATTACTGAAGATAAGAGGAACATTATTATATTATTTTTGTTAAGGCTAGCCTCATCTTGCAAACTAACAATTTACGATTAACTTTTAAGATTAAAAAAAAAAAAATTCCCTCTTTGCAAACTTCAATTTACGTATATATCTCAAGAATCTTCGATTAATAAGCGTTTTGTGATGCTTGACTCAGATTTGATTGTTCAATCGTCCCTTTTAGTTAGTTTCTAAAAAGGATCACGTCCTCTGCTTCGTCTCACCCCTCTCTTTTCTTTCCCTTTTGCGTAATCTTAAAGTTTAAAAGTTCAAAGTTATAACTAAGATAAAACATGTATGATGATGAGAATGGAAACAGGACCTGGGGGATGGGAGAGGACAAAGATTCACATATTAAAATTTCAACTCTCAAGTGTCTTTCTTAGTTTCTACTTTGGACTTATTAATATCACACAGATTGTGCAAAACTCACTGCAAAAACTTTCTTTTTTTTTTTTCTTTTAAAGGGGAAAAAAGAAAAGAACTTGGATAAAAAAATGGTCATTTTTTTTCTATCCAACTAACATAATGGTCTCTTGGGAGATGCATGCAAAAAAAAATATAAAAGAAGGAGAGATAGATCTCGTAAAACGTGTGTAAGAAATATATATTCAGCGCAGATTCTTAGAATGTGGGATAAGCAATTTAACAAAATCTTTTTCAAAGGTCTAAAATATTTTTTTATCTTATTCTCTAATATAATTTTAATATTTTAATAATACCATCTCCAGCTTTGGCCCTTTTTTTCACTTTGGGAACCTCAGAGAGATATCAGGATTGAGCCTCACGAAATCTCAAAATAAAGGGCATCTTATTTTGAAACGATATACATTATAAATAAATAAATAGGATATTTGAATATAAAAAAGTCCCATCCAGTTTCTGTGTAATTTATGGAATTTTGAAAAATTTATTTAAGGTTGATTTAGGCATAAATTACCCCAAATGATATAAATATTAGGAAAAATTGTATCATTACTATATGGACCCTGTTATGCATTAGTGTGTCAAGCGCCAAAAAAATTAAAAATTGAGTTAAGCACAGAATAATGTTTCAAATGCTATAATTAATAGTATTTTTTATGAAATATGTCCTAAAAAAATTTATATTTAATGTTACTTGCACAATTGACAAAAAAAATTATATATAATCCAATGAAAACAAAAAACTTTAATGTTAATTTTCTCAAAACTCGGTAGATGGCGCTTGACACACTAATGCGTAACAGGGTCCATATATAAAGCGCTAGCGGCTAGCTTCCGTCTGTGTCGATCAGGACGCTGATTGGCTAGAGTTACAGGAAGTGGAGCGGGAGCCGGAAATTTAAAATTTAAGTGAGAGAGGGAAATTTGAAAACTACTGAACACATCCGAGACGCCGCCCGCCAGGGCCAAGTTAAGAATGGCACAGCTATGTTAAGGGAAGCGATCACATGACCGATAGTATAATGAGCGCCACAATTAAGTCCCCACCTGATAGCTAGAGCCTTAAATATATAGTATAATATATGGTAAATGGTGAAATAATTTTAAATTTGAAAAGGTAAAATAAAATCATCTGTACCAGATCTTACGTTTTACCTTTTCAGTCATTAAAATTATTTCACTTTACGCCATATACTTTACTATTTACTTAAGGCTCTACCAGGTGGGGACTTAATTGTGGCGCTCACTGTACAAGAAATGGGGACTTTACCATTGTTATACTATGGTCCAGGGTTGTTTTGTTTTTGTTTTTTTATTAAAAAAACATTCACACTATCGTCCAAGAATTTATCTAGCATTTTTTTATTTGATATAATTTATAAGCAGATAGAAAATAATAATAATTTTATTTTATATTTCATGTTACTATTTACTGTAATAGATAGCTTGTTATTTCAAATTCTGATTTTGATACCATTCTGACATCTCTTGGCAAATTTTCGTAATAGGTGTTTGATTTGGCTTACTTTTTAAGACACATAACGCCATCTTATCGGGAAAAACATGCGTTACAGCTTCGCTCCTACTCCCCCTTATTATCAAAACAATTATGTAGATCTAGTTATATTAAAAATCAATTTTGCACCAAATTTTTTTCCTAATATGCAACAAATTTATTTGAAGATAATAAAATATCAATAAGATCGCTATTAAACTAATAAAATGTTTTTTTTTTTCTTCATTTAATCATCGTTCATTTTCATTTAGCTCTGCATAGTAGTCCCTGCTCCTAATTGTTTTAATGTTGTTTTAAGTATAGTAGAACGTAAAGAACTGGGGGTGGGGAAAAGTGCTCTAAAGAGAACTCTCTCTCACCCCATAATGTCCATTAAAACAAACATGAGTATAGCAGGCTATATAAAAAATGTTTTTGTTAAAAAAAAAAAAGGAAATTTAATTTGTTTCATTTTTAGTTGTTTCCATTATTATAATTAAACATAACCTCTGGTAAAATTGTAAATTGTTTTAATAGAAATATAAATGGAAAATATTTATTTATTTATGTGACAATCAATAAATCCCCATTAAATATATAGAGTAGTAAAAGAGAGCCATCATTTTCTGGTAATAGAACCTCCTAAGGTGACCTACAGGTGGTCCTTTTCTCTCCGAGTATGAATTTCAAACAGGCAAAGAAAGATATCAAGTTTTAAAGTAGCGTCTCTCCATTTCTCTTTTGATCGCCCTTTGAGACTTGGCTGAAATTATACAATATATGACACACGGGATGTTGCAGAGAGGAGCTCTTTTTGGAATATAATATTTCAAAGTAGGAAAAAGGTTAGTTGTGACATGTCACTAAAGGCCGGAGACTTTACCTAGACGCTTCTTCCTCTTTAGAGGGAAATAAACAAATTTTTGATCTAGATATTAATAATAATCGTCCTTTTAATTTAATTCCAATTCATTTGATAAGGTTGGGCGATATAAAAGTATTTCCTACTTTCTCTTATCTATATATGTATATTAGAGGTATGAATTTTTTACAACCTCGTATCCCTGTATCATAACTTGATGAACTTTAACTAAAAATTAAATAAAATCTTACTTTCAAGGTGATTTGATAAAAAAACGTCACGCACAAAATGATTTGAAATATATCAGATTTTTTGCCAATTTTTTGAAGTCACTGTAAATAGATACAAAATTGTACACAAGCTTAAGACTCACTTATGTAGGGTGATTAAAGACACAACCCGCTTTGTACACCTCCCTTATGTTATATAGGGGCTTATACAAGACTGCGACCAGTCAACCTAAAATTTCAAAGTGGTTTGTGCGTGACCTTTTTTAATAGTTTCATGGAATAAACGTTATTTTAGTCATTAATAGGCAAAAGTTCATTGAGTCGTGTTACAGGAAATATATATACAATGTATATATAGAGAGAAAATATTAGATTAATGTCGATAATTCGAGATTTTGATGAAAATGTTTTCTGTTTCTAAAAAATCGGGTTTGACTGCCACCAGATTTTTTGTGTCGAGATATAGTTTTCCGCCGATATATTAGAAATTCAAAATGTTTTTTTTTTTTTTTTTTTTAAACATTCACACTTTTTCTCATTCACACTCACACTCACACACACATTCACACTGTCTTTTCGGCAACTCAGGCCATTTAAGACTTTAGACGATAACCGTTATTGATAAATATACATATAGGGGTCCAGGCATTCTTATTTAAGCCATTTGGTATCCAATTGGCTAAATAAAATCATCGGACTGCCTGGGGTCCGAACCCGCGACGTTTGGTATACGAGGTTAGCACGCTAACCTCTACGCCATGCCCCGAGGGCGAATTCAAAATGTAAAATTTATAAACTTGGACAAATATTTATATTTTGTAACCATGGCGACCATTTCTCCTATCTTTTCTATGGAGTACAAGAGTAAAGTGGTCTTCAGAAGATTTCAATGACAAAATGAGAATATAAATCTTAAAGAGAATCTAAAAAATATTTGATTTTTGAATAAAAAAAAAAATTGTTGAAGCGAATTTTGAGAAAATCGAAAAAAACTGAAAAAGTGCATCAGTAAAGTATTAGTATTCTTTGGTCGATTTTGTTCTAAAGCTTCGTGTCATGTCCCAGGGGGGTGACTAACTTAAATATAAAATTTCAACCTCCTAACTCTTTTCGTTCTTGAGATATTTTGTTCATAGACAGACAGACAGACCATGTCCGCGAAAACCTCTTTTTTGGATTCAGGGGACCTCAAAACGTGTATATCCATATCGAATTTTCGAAATGAATCCAATACTTTCTATCTATATAAATTAACATATATAGATAAGAGAAAGTAAAAATCTCCAATTCACCCTTTAAAATTGACAAATAAATTCCACCTGGAAAATTTTATTTTTCTCCTCTCTTTATAGTCAAACTTACTAATCCCGCATTACCCTTAAATTCCGGAATTAACTAAAATCATTTAACTTTATTATCGCCTTATGATAATATTTGCTACTCGGTTTTCTTGTCTCTCTCTACCCCTTTTCGAGTTAGTTGCTAATAGCCTAAATAGCCTAAATACAGATCCCGGGCATTAGTTGTAGAAGGGTGTGTGGAGGTCCTTGAACGGAATGGAGTAGGAGAGGCCTATTAATACTAGCCCGGGTTAGTTATATGCGCTTGGAATTTGATAATAGAACCAACCGATCTATGCGTGTAGTAATGACTAATGGAAGTCCTTAAGTATTATTAGTCTCATATAAATAACCTTCCTAGGGTAACTAATGGCTGCGAAAGATATTGTTGCCTTATTATCAAGTTACATTTATGACATAAATATGGATGGGACTCTCTCTGAATGTGATTAACTGGCGAGGAATCCATGTTCTTCACCGGAATTTTAATTAATTGCTTGTGAAGGGATTAACGAAACCGTGGGAAAGTTGATTAAAATACATTTTTACTTTCTCTTACCTATGTATATATGTAATATATATATATAGAAAAAGTATTGGATTCATGTCAAAAATTCGATGTCGAGATTTTGATGGATCTACACGTTTTGAGGTCCCCTGAATCCAAAAAAGTGTTTTTCGCTACATGGTCTGTCTGTGTGTGTGTGTGTGTTCTTGTGCCTTTGTGACTGTGAACAAAATATCTCAAGAACGATAAGAGCTAGGAAGTTGAAATTTTATATTTAAGTTAGGCACCCCCATGGGACGTGACACGAAGCTTTTGAACAAAATCGATCAAAGAGTACTAGTAGGCCTACTTTACTGATACACTTTTCCAGTTTTTGTCGATTCAATTATTTTTTAGATTCTCTTTAAAATGTTTATTCTCAATTTTTCCCTGAAAATTGTTTGAAGCACACTTTACTCTTGTACTTCATAGGAAAGATAGGAGAAATGGTTGCCATGGTAACAAAATATGAATATTTTTCTATGTTTATAAATTTTACATCTTGAATTTTAATATATCGGTGGAAACTAAATATATCTCGACACAAAAAAAAAAAAAAAAATTGAAAGTAGGCTACTCTAAATATAATAATAAATAGGCTATATAATCAACAAATTCGGGAAATTAAATTCTATAAGTAGTTGTTAGTAATATTATATACAGTAGTTACGTGACGCATATTCTAGAACCAATCAGATCGAGTTTTTTTTTCTTTTTTGTGACAAATTACATAAGTAATTTAATGGCAATTTCTGATTATCTAAATCAGTTGGGATTTGAATATCTTAACGCAATAGCGTGGGCTAAAATCAAAGTCCCCTAATAATAATAATAATAATAATAATTCTTATTAAGAAAAAAATAAAGTCAACGCGATTTTTGAATATTTTAATAAAATATAAATCTTCAGGATTGTTTTGTTGATAATAAAAATGCTCATGCAAAGCATTAGCATTATACTCTCTCTCTCTCTCTCTCTCATAATTTATAAATAAATGTCCTTGGTTTGTAATTTGAGGTCGAATAAGAATTTTCTCTATTTAAAATATTATTGTAATTGAATTAATTAACTAAAATTTTCTAATATTTTAGTATTATATAAAAGCTTTGTAAAAATATATAGGCCTATTTACTTTTGAAGTCAAATATACACAAAACAAAAAAACAAAATTAACTAGGTACAGCAACATATATACTATAGAACACAAGAGAGGCATCGTCCCAGCATCCCTATGAAAAATTGAGAGGGGAATCCAGGGGGGCAGATGCCATTGTCAGGGGGGCTTGTCCCCCCTAGCCTTCCCTCAGGGTCGACACAGAAATGATTGGTAGCCAATATCAATTGAATGTTTTCACGCTATGGTCAAGAACTCTGGCAAGAGATGCTAATGGATGGTAATGTCTTCTCTCTGTGCTACGGGTCACGGGCTAATTCATAATTAAAAATTGAAACAAAAAATCTACTATTTTATTTAATATCAATTTATTTAATTTTATAAAATTGAATAATATTAATTCAGGTTTATATACAATTTAAATTACATCGATTTAAAATATCTGGTGAATGTTGGACCAAACTTTTACAAAATTTACAAATAAATAAAATGGGTAATTCCCATTTTATTTAATTAATTCGATTTATTTTTATCCGGGAATTAATAAATTTGACCTTTTTCTGCAAGTTGTACTATTTTTCAAAGTAATGTTTTAAAGTGATGATAATTAATTGGGTGGTGATGGAAAAAGAAGTAGAAATACTTAAGAAGTTAGAAATTAATGGGTTACCGATAGAAGGTTACGGTTAGTGTTTTTGAAGCGTGTGTGTGTGTGTGTGTGTGTGTGTGCGTTTCTCAATATACTCCAATGAATTGACGGTCTATTAATTTTTCTACCCTGTCAGCTTCAATCGGGGGGGATTGCTTTTAGCATTTTATTGATCTTTGTTCTCGCTGTTAAAGATTTTAACCTCTGAACCAATCCAAATAGCTGGATATAGGATAAGTAAAGCTGTCAAAAGTTGAACAACAAGGGTAGACAAAGAATACCTTGGCCAGTAATAAACTGTCTATAGCCCTTTGGGGGATCAAAAAAACTCTCTCTCTCTCTCTCTGGGCTGTCTTCTTCTAAGAAAAATTCACTAATTACGACCAAGGGAATTTTGTTTTTATTAAAAAAAAAAAAGAAGTTGGAATTTTAAAGACATTTTTTTAATTAAAATATTTTTGATGTTTTACTATAACACTCTTTCGGACGTTGTAATTAACTTTTCCAGGAAATATGAAGGATAATCTAAACTTGTAGTAGTGATTAGGTTGAATATAATAATTTGTGATCTGGACAGGTTTTCGGTTGGAAATTTATTAAAAACAAGTTTTAATTTTTTTGCTACAAAGAAAAAAAAGAAATACTTTGACTTCTGGATTGTTCCATCAATGCTTTAGACCAGGGGTGGCCAACCCGTAGCCTGCGGACGCAAGTGCGCACACGAGACGATTCCGGATAAATAGAAATAATTAAGAATTAGAAGAAAAACTTTAACAATAATTGGACCCTGTTATGCATTAGTGTGTCAAGCGCCAAAAAAAAATTAAAAATTGAGTTAAGCACGGAATATTGTTTCAAATGCTATAATTAATAGTATTTTTTTTATGAAATATGTCCTAAAAAAAATTTATATTTAATGTTACTTGCACAATTGACAAAAAAAATTATATATAATCTAATCAAAACAAAAAACTTTAATGTTAATTTTCTCAAATCTCGGTACCTGGCGCTTGACACACTAATGCGTAACAGGGTCCAAATATATATGATGTCATTGCATCCGCTTAATAAGAAAATTTTTAATTGCGCTTGCTTCCAAAAAGGTCGGCCATCCCTTGTTTATAGCAAAATTTGGACACTAAACAAAAAAAAACTGAAAAATCTCCATGTAGTTTAAACCAGTGGTTCCCAACCTGGGGGCGATCGCCCTCTCGTGGGCGATTTGGGTTATCAGGGGGCGGTTGGGGGGGGGATGAGTGTTCATAGGGGGAAAAATTATAAGGTTTTACTAAAATGTAAAAGAGAAAAATCTCCTATTTAGAAGATGGCCAGAATAGAAGAGGCCAAAAAATAAAATAGTCTGAAGATAATTCCACTCTAGAATCGAAACGTCACTTTTGTTTTAATTAAATTAAGACTGATTGCTTAAAAAAGATTCATTTTTATTATTTTCTACATAAAAATAAAATTATTATATTAGAATTTTAAAAGATTTGGTAGAAATAAATACTACTTCTGGTATATTTAGGTGTATTTTTATTTTCTCTTACCTCTATATATGTTAATATACGTATATAGAGAGAAAATATTAATCTTAAGGAAGGTATATCTGCATCCAGGAGAATAAAAAACTATTTTAATTTCTTTTGGTCGACGTTTCGGACGCCAATCGCGTCCTTCTTCGGGACCAAAGATTGTTAAAAAACACACTTTTTTGTGAAATATATTAAATATTTGAACAATATTGACAAAGGCATCTTTTATGTACTCTGTGCGTTATTTTTTCCAATTGGTGTGTTTTTTAACAATCTTTGGTCCCGAAGAAGGACGCGAGTGGCGTCCGAAACGTGGACCAAAATAAATTAAAATAGTTTTTTATTCTCCTGGCTGCAGATCTACCTTCCTTAAGATTAATAAATAACAACCATTTTACACTTTCAATATAGAGAAAGTATTGTATTCATGTCAAAAATTCGATGACAAGATTTTGACGGATATACACGTTTTGTTGAGGACTCCTGAATACAAAAAAGTGATTTTCGCGACATGATCTGTCTGTGCGTGGGAACAAAATATCTCAAGAACGAAAAGAGCTAGAAAGTTAAAATTTTATCCCCCATGAAGGTATGGGGCGTGACCCGAAGCTTTTGAACAAAGAGTACTAATACTTTACTGATGGACTTTGAGGTCGATAGCTTCAAAATTAAACGATAGACCTATATATTATTAAAGATGCATTATTTATTCCTAATGGTTTTAATTAAATATTCTTTATCTCTCTACCGGAAATCCGAACCCTATTAATAACCTCTCTGTAATATTTGACTCCCCTTTTATTCATTCTTTAAAAAATCTGGTGTGACATCACATCATATAACTTTCGGTAACGTAAAAAAATCGATATTAGTCTATTATCATGAAATGATGTAGTAATAATAATGATTTCTACAAATTGTATTCAAAAACTAATTATTTTTTAAAGTAAAAAAAAAATTAATTCTAATCCAAATATTCAGAGAATTTTTTTTTATAACTCTAATGGAAATTTTAAATCAATAAAACAAAAACATAATAAAAGAATAGTAATAATAATAATATATAATCTTTCTTATTGAATAAATGAATTTTATTTTTTTGTATATAAAACATTTAAATAGCAAAGTAATTATAACTTAATTAACTATTTAAATGCAATTAAAGTTGTTTTTTGTACTTTGAAATTATATTTCACTTAGAGGAAGTGGAAAGATGAAGGAAAAGAGAGAACGGGTGTGGGGAGGGGGGGGGGTTTCATGCTAATTACTTCATTAACAAAAACGGAAAAGACATTAAATTCTATATACTCTATTGATTTTTCAAACTGTAAAAAATAAAAATGTGGATTTGTTATCGGCCAGGGGTGAGAATTTTGGATTCAAGCCAAGGTCATACCTATTATTAATATCTGGATTATATGGCTTAGCAATTAATTTAAATAAATATGGATGGATAAATTATTTAAAAGTTTATACAGAATGACCTCAAATAAAATTTTTTTAAAATAAACTATATTTATTAGATTGTTGAAGCCCTGGGGGCTTGGAGTAGTTGGTAGCGTGCCTACCTTCTATACCGAACGTCGCGGGTTCGGACCCCAGGCAGTCCGATGATTTTATTTAAGCCATTTGGTTACCAAATATATATGTATATTAATAAATTACAGGTATCATTAAAGTCTTATAAAGCCTTTCTCTTACCTTCGGTAATCGAAGTTGTGTTCTGTGCTTGTCACTTGCAGATTTTTTGAGTCGGCATATATTTAGTTTCTGATAGTACGTTACATTCGAATTTCAAGATGTAAAATTATTTTTTTTTTTTAAACATTCACACTTTTTTCTCATTCACACAGTCTTTTCGGGAACTTAGGCCATATAAGACTTGACGATAACCGTTATTTCATGAAAATATCTATTGGGGGTCCAGACATTTCTATTTAAGCCATTTGGTGTCCAAATGCCTGGGGTTCGAGCCCGCGACGTTTAGTATACGAGGTTACCACGCTAACCTCTACACCAAGCCCCGAGGGCAGATATAAAATTTATAGGAATGGGAAAATATTTATATTTTGTTACCATGGCAACCGTTTCTCCTATCTTTTCTATGGAGTACAAGAGTAAAGTGGTCTTCAGAAGATTTCAATGGCAAAAAGAGAATATACATTTCAAAGATCATCTAATAAATAATTGATTTATGAATTTTAATCAAAATCTTAGGAGCAAATTTTGAGAAAATCGAAAAAAACTGAAAAAGTACATCAGTAAAGTACTAGTACTTTTTCACCAATTTTGATTAAAGGTTTATTTTCACGCCCTAAGGGGGGGTGCCTAACTTAAATATAAAATTTCAACCATCTAAGTCAATTCCTTCATGGCTTAAATTAGATCCAGACACACAGACAGACCCTGTTCCAAAAACCACTTTTTTCGACTCAGGGGACCTCAAAACGTGTATATCCATCAATAGCTAGACATCGAATTTCTGACATGAATCCAATACTTTACCTCTATATCTATTGTGTATTTAGGTAAGAGAAAGTAATAATTAACAGAATTTTTCACGTACTATTCGCTAAAAAAAAGCATATTTTTTTTAAGGGTTTGTGGAATTCGTGGGTTGTTAATGCAGTCATTGCGAAAATTAATGTTAATACCGGTTAAGTGGCTGTAATCCTCAAGTTGGTGCCTGGCGAAGATATGGTTGGTGTGGTATTTAAGTTAAACTTTAGGCCTATTTATAAAATAATGGCCTTAAGTATATATATTTATAGTAGTAAACGGATTAAAAGGGTAAACTCTTCTTTTCATGGTCAAAACTAATTTCAACTGCTGCAGTTTTGAATGGATGAATTTTAACCGGTTCTCGCTTCTCTCTCTCTCTCTCTCTCTCTCTCTTGTTTCCGGATCATTAAACTCGACTGGGATCAAGTTATCAGTCCTTTATTTCGAATTCAAAGAGACCAACTAAATTTGTTTTTTTTGGCATATGGAAATTTGTTTTTACTTTCTCTTACTTATGTATATAATTGGATTGATGTCAAACATTCGATGTCGAGATTTTGATGGAAATACACGTTTTGACGTCCCCTGAGTCCAAAAAAGTGGTTTTCGCAAATTGATCTGAGGGTCTATCTGTGTGTCTTTGGAATGGGCGGAGATAGGCGGAAACGCCCAAGGGCCACTAGTGAATGTGTGAAATAGTATGTGTGTGTGTGTGTGTGTGTCTTTGGACAAAATATCACAAAAACAAAAAGAGCTAGGAGGGTTAAACTTTATATTTCGGTTAGACATCCCCCTGAGGGGTGAAAATAAAATTTTGAACAAAATCGGCCAAAGAGTACTACTACTTTACTAAAGTACTTTTTCACTTTTTTCGATTTTCTCAAAATTCGCTCTAACGATCTTGATTAAAATTCAAAAATCAATTATTTTTTAGATGCTCTTTAAAATGTATATTCTCATTTTGCCCTTTGAATTTTTCGAAGCACACTTTACTCTTGTATTTCATAGTAAAGATGGAGAAATGGTTTATTACTTATTAAACCAAAGTGGTCAAGTTTGGAACTACTTGAAACTGAATATATCTCGTCACAAAAAATCTGCTGTGACAAGCACGGTGCACAACTGAAAGTTGGGTGCTGTGTGCCAGTCACACCAAATGCTCTGCTGAATTAAAATCAATTTTCCCCCCACCACAAAAAAACCGAACACAAGGGGAGGCATCGTCCCAGCGTCCCTATGCTGTCAAACTCACGACTAACAGAACTAGTAAATTCCAATTTTCCTTTGTCCCCATGGGGGGCGTAGCAAGGGGGGGGGCATCATGCACCAAATGGTCCGCAAAACAAAAAATTGCTGGATAATTTGTATTTTTATTATAATTGATTTCTGAAAAATAAATTTTAAATTTAGTGCCAGTGTAATATAATAATTTTGTATATTTTACATATAATATTATATGGTTTTTGAATAGGGAGGGGGGGCTCTAAAAAGGTATTGTGCCCCGGGCGCAAGTTAAGCTCGCTACGCCACTGTCACCATGACCTCCCGTGATTGGAACAAACTCCCTGCGTCTATCTTCCCCAAAAACTACAATCTTCAGACTTTCAAGTCTAATCTCAACAGGCATCTTCTCAGTTCCCGCAGTTGAGTTCCCCTTTTATGTTTCTCCTTTTGTTTTTATTTTCTTCCTGGCTGCATGTGACCACGTGGTCATTAAAGGTCTTCTGACCTTATGCACCCATTCCAAAAAAAAAAAAAAAAAGTGTTACTCTCTTTACATATTCAGAATATAGATGTGATATACCGTGCAGAGAAAAGATATTGGACAAGCTGGCGTCTACCTGGCTTTTGAGCCTTACGCATAGGCAACCATTTACAAAAGTCTGTATATTGAGTTGTTGTTAAAACCCTTTCCCCCCCCCCCCCCCCCCCCCCCCCCCCCCCCCCCCCCCTTAAATAAAATTGGGGTTTTTTTTATTACCCTCTACCAAATAAAAAAAAACCTCGACCCCCCGGGGCCCACCCCCCGACGTTTGGTGGAGGGGGTAATTTTAAGAGAACCCTGCAGCGGACATGTCCATTTGGAAGCAACTAAATATACAGACTGTTGTAAATGGTTGCCTATGCGTAAGGCTCAGAAGCCAGGTAGACGCGAGCTTGTCCAATATCTTTTCTCTGCACGGTATCTGAAGAAGACCACAGAATGAGAGGTCGAAACTTTGTATCCTATACAAATATACCAAAGAATCAAGAATTTTTATTAATTTTGTATACAACTCGAGCCTCCAATAAAGTCAATTTTTGAGATAGAATCATTTCTTTAATCTTTTTATTATTGTTGAGAATTGAGGGATGAAATATTTTTTATTGAATACGATATAAAAAAAAATATATATATATTATCAACCGTTCTGAAAATTTATCTTAAAAAGAGAGAGAGATAAATCCGAGAAAATTTTATTTTTTTTTTTTTTTTTTTCAAATCAATAACTTTTTTATATAAATAAATATTATATCTTCTATATAGGAATTTCCATATTTTCTCTCTGCTTGCGTTTTCTCGTTATTTCGTTTTTGTTGTTGTTGTTGTTGTTGACGCTGTAGTTGGTTTGAACGGCTATTCACTTCCTCTCTACATGTAGAGCTTAGATTTCTTGATAAAAAAACATTAAGGATCTGAAATTGCTCTTTGATTACTTGCTTTAACGGATTGTGAGTGGTGGGGGGTTAATCAGCCGTCGAATGCAGAGCTCTTAAGACAAAAATCGACCTCTAAACTCACATGCATGCATATTCCCTCTTTGGGTTATTGGGAATTTCTAGATGAAATAAGGTGATCACGTGCCAAGATAGAGAAGTGAGCCAGCCAACTAACCAACCATATTCGTTTTATTTTTTATAACCTAGTAGGAGGTAAACTTATAAAAAATATTTCTTAATATAATAAATTTCCAAATGGGAATTTTATTATTTGTAATGAGCAATCGATTTTATCTTCTAATTATATAAGTTCTTTAACTATTAATCGATAGGAAGGAAGTGGAAACGTAATCTTATTCCTCTTTAATTATTTTCTTTTATTATAAGTGAATGAAGGGAGATTGCAGTAATAAAAAAAAAAATATTTAAAATTTAAAGTAAAAAATCTGGTGTGGCGGACCGCACCAGCATACAATTTACTGAGTGTTGTCAAACTAGATTTTTTTGTGTTTAGTTGCCAAAAGTATGATATTCTAAATAGAAAAATTTCATTATCCAGCCTTACCAAAAATAGAGTGAATTTGTAGTTATGTAGTTTAAATATCACAAAATTAATGTCAGTACAATTTTTACTTTCTCTTAGCCTTTATATGAAATACAGTATATAGAGAAAGTATAGCGATCATGTCAAAATGTCGAGATTTTGATGGAAATAACGTTTTGAAGTCCCCTGAGTTCAAAAAAGTTGACAAATTGGTCTGTCTGAGTGTAACGATTTTTAGCATGAAGAAATTGAGCTACCGGTATGAAATTTTATATTTAAGTTAGGTACCCTCCCGGGCACTCAAAATAAGCTTTTGAACAAAATCTCCCAAAAAGTACTAGTTGTTTACTGATGTACTTTTTCAGTCTTTTTCGATTTTCTCAAAATTCGCTCTACCAAAATTGTTTAAAATTCAAAAATCAATTATTTTTTTAGATGCTCTTTAAAATGTATATTCTTTTTTTGCCCTAAAAGTGTTTTGAAGAACACTTTACTGATGTAATATTTCAGATTTTTCAAATTCATTTTCCGGCTCTTTCCTTCCATTGAGCCAATGTTAAATCTCCATGGGGATTTGTATGTTAATTTCGATTCAAAAGGGGGTCCCCTTTGGAACTTTTTACGTATTAAAATTTTTTTTTCCAATTCTTATGAAATTTTGTATTTATTTAGGATTCTATATTGTGTATAAAATGTCCAAATATGAGATTAAAATTTTGAAAAATAACCATAGTTTATTTCAAGCAGTGCTAGTTTGGAACTAAGGAGCTATGGGAAACTAAATATATCTCAACACAATCTATGTGACAAGCACGGTACACAACTTTCTCTTACCTTTGCTAAGTTGTGCGCCAGTCACACCAGATTTTTATTTTTAAATTCAATTTCAAGTGAAAAAATCATATTTATATATTTTTTTTTTATGTTTTAAACTAATGATAATTCTCATGCTGTAATTTAATTATGTTTAATGGATTAATGTTATTCTAGAGATCATTAAAATGTTTTTATATTATTATTATTATTATTTTTTATTCATTTTTCTTTATGCCTCGGATGATAAAATAATTATTTTTTGAAATAATTAAAAGTGAATAATTAAAAAAAAGCAAAACAAAATATAATAGCTCACTAAATTCAAGAGAAAAATAATAAAGCCGAGACTAATTTGTCAATGTTTCTGTCACAATGATTAATTAAATAGTAATTAAAAAAAAGAGTGAATAATTATATAATAAGATGAGAGAGAGAGAGAGAGGGGTAAAAGCCAAACTGAAATTTAAATAAATGAATCTCTGCAAAAATAAAAATGAAACAGGTGGTCCATCGTTCTCTTAATGAGCATCTTTTATCTTTATTATTACAAAGAAAAAAAAATTTTTTTTTAACCATCCTGTAAATATACTATACATATCGAAATAAGTAAACATTTACTAGTCTTAGAGAATGTTAAGGGGGAAAGGAGCGAAGGTGTTACGCATGTTTTTCCCGCTAAGATGGCGTTGTGTGTCATAAAAAGTATGCCCAAGTAATTCAAAAATTTGTCAAGAGATGTCAGAATGGTAGCTAATAATATTTAATGCATTTGGTTGATTTTCATTGATCTTTTAACAATAAATACTTTATAAATATTATTATATATTATGTATCTTTTATAAAAGCATAAAAATATATAAATATAGGCCAGATATACGTTATTAGGCTATCGGCTGTTAGACTAGCCTGCCATCTATTGCAAGAATGCTGAACTAATTTGACATTTGATTTTTAAATAAATCATCTAAGCTTATTTTAAAAATTTCTTAATTAATATGTGATTAATAATAACAATAAATTCATTTTTAAATTTAAAAAAAATTAAAGATTATTGGGACAGATTGTTTTTTTGTATTTGCTTGATAACAAAAAAATTAATTACGATAATTTTTTAATAAGTCATTAAAAAAATTCTAGCTCGATGTCCTTATAATCTCTGATAAATTTAATTCATTTAAAATAAAAACAGCATTGAAAAATTATTTATAATAGTCTAGTTTTTTTTTAAGTATGTTGAACCCCGTTAAGTTTATTTGGTAATTTTTAAGCTGTTTATTTGTATTGTAAAATTTGATTGATTGGATAATTTTCACTAATGAAGAGTTATTATATGTCTATTATTCTTTATTCTATATTTAATGTGATTACACTCCACTATGAACTTTTTTTTTTGT
The DNA here is from genome assembly GCA_023213315.1 of Euborellia annulipes. NCBI lineage: Eukaryota > Metazoa > Arthropoda > Insecta > Dermaptera > Anisolabididae > Euborellia > Euborellia annulipes. The sequence goes on along the minus strand of JAKCPI010012342.1, from coordinate 68,463 downwards.
ATTATAAAAGGAATAAGTTCATCTCGGCGATAATTATTCACACCAATACAGTGTCTTTTGAATATTTTGTGTTATTAATCTACGTAAGTATTTCATAAATATTCAATATCATAATTTAAAGGGTTATTGTTCTATTTTGTATTATTTAGCATTTTTATTACGTAATAACATTTCTTATAAAAACAAAATCATTCATTTAAAAGAGTGTTTTCATTAATATTAATCCTTTATAAAAAGAGATTTAGAAAATTTTTAAACCACCTTTTGAAGGGAATTAATTAAATAACGCTAATAAATTTTAAAAAAATCTGGTGTGATGGTCGCACAGCAAACAACTTTCTCTTACCCTTCGGCAACTGTTCTTGTCACACCAGATTTTTTGTGTCGAGAAATATTTAGTTGCCCTTAGCACTTAAGTTTCAAACTTGACCAAGCGTTTCATAGATGGCGCTGAGCTAAGAATGCTTCCACGTCAGTAGAGTATACTTTCCGTTAGATTGGTGCAATTATCAATAATATTTAAAAAAGAGGAAGATTTATTGCAGTAATTGGACCAAGGTTGTTGTGGTGAGAGAATAACAATAAAATTTATTGTTGTTTGCTTTATTCTAAGGTCTGGAGACTGGCTAGGAACAGTTTCGGTAGCTAACTACCATCTTCAGGCCTGCAAAATACATTTTTATTTAATAAGCTGTCATTTAACAGTTGTATTTTGTATATCAGCTTGATCAATAAAAACTATTACATTTCATTGTTTTTTTGTTTTTGTTTTATTTTTGGATTTATTCAAGTAAAAATGTTACTGAAAAAAAAAAAAAAAAAAAAAAAAAAAAAAACAATGAAATGTAATAGTTTTCATTGATATACAAAATACAATTGTTAACTGACAGCTTATGTAATAATAATATGTAAGTAAATTAAATAAAAATGTATTTTGCAGGCCTGAAGATGTTAGTTGGGCTACCGAAACTGTTGCTAGCCAGTCGCGAGACCTTAGAATAAAGAAAACAACAATAAATTTTATTGTTATTCTATAACCACAAAACCTTGGACAATTACTGCAATAAATCTTCCTCTTATTTTAAATAGTAAAGTATACTTCAAACAAATTTCACAAAAAATTTCACTGATAAAAGCATCTAAATCCTATCTAAGCCCCTCCTACCTACGCCTGGTAGCATCTACTCTCTTTTATTCACTCAGTCACATGTATGTACTCCTGAAGATGGGTTAATAGCCCGAAATATATCAAGTTAGAAATTCAATATTTCTTTCATTTACAACTTAGTGAAACCTAACATATTCTAAATAATTTTTTCATCTAAAAAATAGTTTATTTATGAATTTTAATCAAAATCGTTTTGAGAAAATAGAAAAAAACTGAAAAAGCACATCAGTAAAGTACTAATATTTTTTGGCTGATTTAGCTTAATTTCACGCCTCAGGGGAAATGTCTAACTTAAATATAAAATTTCAACCTTCTAATTCTTTTCGTTCTGGAGATATTTTGTTCACTGACAGACATTTGTGGGCCCACTTTTTTGGACTCAAAACGTGTATATCCATCAAAATCTCGACATCGAATTTTTGATATGAAACCAAAACTTTCTCTCTATATTTCATATATATGTAAGAGAAAGTAAAAATGAATTCAATTTACTGAAAATAATAAAAAAAAAAAAATTTATAAACAGAATTTTAGAAACTTTTGAAACAGCCTGTATATGTAACGTTTATGCATAAATATGGCTCTGCATGTATAATATTATTCACAAAAATATGGAAAAATTTTCCTAAGGACAGAATGGCGCGAATGGAATTATAAATTTTATATTTTACCCATGACGTTTAGTTATTTCCATTTTTTTAATAAAGAGAGATAAATTGGAATCGGCTGCAGGTTTATGATCCGTAATATGAGAAATTCCTAATTTAAATATACACAACAAGACTCTCTCTCTCTCTCTCTCTTACTGGTGAATATTAAATTAATTTTAACATGGTCATAAAATTTGCTATTAAATTAAATATGATATCTTAAATAAAACCTGACCATGACCTTTGCATAAAGATGGTAGTAATTTCCTTGATAGGGGTGGATTTTGTTTTTATTTATATGATCTTTCTTTTTCCGTTTTCATATGCCAAAATATCTCTGAGAGAGATCAATGGAAATAAAAATAAAATTATATACTTTAATCTCCCCCCCGAGAGATTTTATTTTTAGATGCTTTCGGGATTTGTTTGTTTGGTGAGGTCAAAGTGGAGCGAGGGGGTGAATAATATCAGATTATTTTATGTCAATTTGATTTGATATAGGAGATTAGAAATGCTTCGTGCATAAAATTCTGACCTCTTCAATTTTAAATCAGAAAAGTTTACAGTGATTATCAAAGGGGTTTAGGTAAGTCTATTTTGATTTCAACGTTCAAACGAATATTTATTTATTTATTTTTTGAGGGGGAAAATGGAGATTCAGAACCTTGATTTTTATAAAGCCAATTGAAAAAAATCTGGTGTGATGGGAGCACAGCACACAACTTTCGATTACCGAATGTAAGAGAAAGTTGTGTGCTGTCACACCAGGTTTATTTAGTTTCAAGATGTAAAATTTAAAAACAAGGGAAAATATTTATATTTTGTTACCATGGCAACCATTTCTCCTATCTTTACTATGAAGTACAAGAGGTCCTCGGGGCTTGGTGTAGGAGTTAGCGTGCTAGCCTCTTATACTAAAAGTCGCGGGTTCGGATCCCAGGCAGTCTGATGATTTTATTTAAGACATTTTGGATACCAAATGGCTTAAATAAGAATGCCTGGACCCCAAATATGTATATTAATCAATAACGGATCTCGTAAAAGTCTTATAAGGCCTGAGTTGCCGAAAAGACTGTGTGTCTGTGTGTGAATGAGAAGTACAAGAGTGAAGTGTGCTTCAAATGATTTCAAAAGAAAAATGAGAATACATATTTGAAAGAGCATTGATTTTTAATTTTAATTAAAATTGTTAGAGCTAATTTTGAGAAAATTAAAAAAAAAAAAAAAAAACTGAAAAAGTACATTAGTAAAGTACTAGTACTCTTTGGCCAATTTTGTTCAAAAGATTCGTTTCACGCCCCAGGGGGGTACCTAACTTAAATATAAAATTTCAACCTCCTAGCTCTTTTCCTTCTTAAGATATTTTGTTCACAAACAGACACATACACTTGTTTGAATTTAGGAGATCTCAAAACGTGTATATCCATCAAAATCTCGACATCGAATTTTTGCCATGAAACCAATACTTTCTCTCTATATAGGCCTATATATCATATGGACCGTTTATTTTGAAAGTGGTGTAAGTCAATTTAAAAAAAAATGAGATAGCACATAATTTATGCTTAAATTAATGTAAATTTTCTATGTATAACTAGCTAGTGGTAAATTTCTTAAAAAATTCCCATGTTTTGTACAATTGAAAATTGGTCGGTAAATAGATTCTTTAATAAACAGATATGTTAACCTTTCATTTCCTCGAAACAATAGGAAATAGACTTACACCACTTTCAAAATAAACGGTCCATATATACATAGGTAAGAGAAAATAAAAAGAAAAGAATTTATATTCTTTTATCATGGCAACCATTTCGTGAGTAAAGTGTGCTTCAAAAGATTTCAAGGGCAAAATAATAATAAGAATATATATTTTAAAAAGCATGTAAAAAATAGTTGATTTATGAAATCGTTGGGGCTGAATTTTGTATTCTAATATATTGGCGCAAACTAAATAAGTATATGTCGACACAAAAAATCTGGCGGCACAACCGAATTACCGAAGGTAATCGAAAATTGTGTGCTGTGCGACCAGTCACACCAGATCTTCAATCCACCACTACAATTATTGCCTATAGGCCCTACTGATGAAAAACAGTTGAAGCAGTAAATTTGTTGATGGTAATAAAAAAGCCCTGGTTATTTCTCCTTTCCCTTTGATTATAAGCATCGAGCCTTAAACAGCAACGATCAATTAGCTTTACCTAATTGGACCTAATTGAACTTAAAACCAAATTCCAAAACGACGATTTTTATTTTATGTTCGAGAGGCAGAGAAAAAGAAAATAATAAGATTATTTTATGAGTTAAAAGTAGTAGTATTGAGAGTAATTTGAATTGTGTTAGTGATCAATGTTTTATAGGCCTCTATCATGAAATCCATATATCTCGTCAAAACAAGTTGAAAGACTCAGCTGATTGATGTCCTATTACAGCCTATTAAATCACGCGATAAAAGCCACTTATTATGTAGTCTACCTTAATTATCAAATGACAATTTTCTTATTTATTATTTAAAATTAGAGGGAATTTATAATTTCTGTAGGGGAATTGAAAAATCGATCTTTATTATAAAGGAGCATGAAAAGTTCGTTTAGCATTAGATAGATAGAAATTTTTTTTTTTTAATTATCCCCTTAGGAAGCATCTCAAAAGAAAATGTAAATAGAGGGTAGCACCAAATGAGAATTTGCAGCTATAGTTTCTCCTTTATTTGCACAGCTGACGATTCGGTTCCATGTTTGAACCACCCCCCCCTTCTCCTCAGAGCTGGCAAAACAATATAAAATCCACTATGACACACTCATACTTTGACAGCTCTTAAGATGGTTCAAACATGGAACCGAAACGTCAGTTGTGCAAATAAATAAAGAAAGATAAAATAAAGTTATCATTTCTAAAATTAAAATTAAACACTAGGTTTGTATATATAATTTTAATTCACAAAATGTTTCAACGTATTACATATTGAACCAAGGGGGAGGGGGTAAAGGGGGGTAATTACCCCCCCCCCGAGATTTGAAAAAATACTTTTTTTCGAAAAACAAAAAAATTATTTTTAATATAAAATTTTAAAAATTAATACTTAAAAATTTGATTTGTATTTATATTCTGGCAAACAAGTACAGAATGCGCCTTTAAATTACCGAATTTAAGAAAAAATAGTGTGCTGTGCGACCAGTCACACCAGATTACCCCCCCCCCCCCCCCCCGAGAAACACCTCTGGATCCGCCCTTGTATTGAACTGATGCTGAGTTATGGTCCATAGAGAAAAATCACTTAATCAATAAATTCTAAGAAATAATTATTTAAAGAGAAAAAGATAAAATTAATCTGATTATCAGAAAATCACATTTTTAAGTAAATTAGCAAGAAAATCAAAAGATAAAACAATTTCGTAAAAAGTTAGAGTGAATTAGAATTAAGACTTTCAAAATTTGCTATTTGGCATTAAATATGAGTGTTTTAATAAGTAACAAGTCAAGAGTCGAGAGACATTAAAAATTGGTTGCTATTAGAAGATGGATCAGAACGAACGAACGACGAGGTTTACGTCAGAGAAGGAGGAAATTTGACTATATAAGGAAGAGGCAATGAGAACTCGAGAGCTCCATTTTTATCAAAGCTCAAAAATAAAACCAAACAAGAGCTCAAATTTTAACAAACTTAAATAATAATTAAAACAAATCAATTAATCAAATTCATAAAAAACAGAACAAAATAAATAATATTTAACATAAAGGAAGAAAAGATGAAAAACCGAAGAAAGAAGTAATACAACAATTAAAAAAACTAAACAATTAAAAACAAACAACAATCAAAGAATCCGCGAGTTGACATCCAATCGTCGAGTTGAGTTGACTTCCTACACCGAGTTCTGACTTCATATAAGAATCGACATTTCGGTCTACAAGGAGGCTGCCTTCGTCGAGACGAACTACATCGATCCAGGCTCAATCAAATCATCATACATCTTTAAACAGCTAAGCTCAACTCACTCGATTTTCTTGCCAAGTAATAATTTTTGAAAAGAATTTAAATTGACTTTAAAACAAATAAATAATTAAACTAACCTATCAAATAACTATAATTCAATGGACCTAGTATTAAGAATTTAATATTTTCGATAAAATGGTTTTAATGACATTTCGGTCTGAAAAAGAGAATTTCTCAGGCCAGTTGTTCAATAATCAATAATCATAATACAACGGAACACGGTTTGAGAAATTCTTTTGTGTAATCTAATTATTTTTTTATTAAATATTCAAAATTAAGACCGAGGTTATTTGATGTACTTTTATCTAAAGAAAGGAGCGACATAATTTATAATAATTTAATGGAAACTTAAACAAATAGAATTAATAAAAAAGGAACAAATACCATTACACAGGCAAATAGGGATCTGAACGCCAAAACTAATTAGCCTAATCCTATTCAAAGAATAAAAATCTTTGAATAACTTTTCTCTAATTTAGATTTTTTACTAATCATTTTTCAATAGAGAAAAGTCTGTATCAGATCAATATATTACATAGGTAAAAGAAAGTAATAATAATTTTCTTTTCATAATTAAGAAGAAAAGGCAAGGGTCCGCCGCAGGCGGACTCCTTGCCAGCTGAGGGGGTCCAGGGGGTCGAAGCCCCCGGTTAGGCGCGGCGACCACCGCAGCTAGTAAATAATGAAATTTGTTGATTTCCTCTGACCTTCATAAAAAAATATCTATGATTGATATTTATTCACTGTCTATTTATGTCATTCCCCTGGATAAATGCCCGAATCCCGCTGAAGAGCAACTAGTAGGCCTAAATAATAATTAAATGTAAATTTATTAAATTATAATATAATAAGGGTAGGTGTTTTGATAATAATAAATTATATAAAAATATTCCTACTTTTTCATCTTTAATGTAAAGGATAAATTGATTATAATTGATTTTTTTTTTTTTTTTTTTTAATGAAATTTAAAAAATGTTAATCAACAAGTTAAAAAAAAGACAGACATAGGCCTAATAAAAAAAAGATCTTAATTTTTTTTACTGTCTTGTTGCCATCTAATGAAAACAATTTTTTATGTAATATCTATAGCCAAAAGAAATTGGAAACTTATCGCCTTCTAAGAACACAAAATTATTTAAATTCCTCCTTTCATTTGGTCTAAGACAGGCTTCCAGGGCCCTGGGACTATACAAATATTAACCCTGGCCCCCAGCCTCAATCTCCTCCAAAAAAAAAAAAAAAAACATTAATTTTAAATTTTAATAAAGTAGAGTCCCGTTAATCCGAACTAATTGGGACCGAGGGTCGTTTTCGGATTAACCGGAATTGTAAGCTTGAATTAGTTAATTTTGATAATAAAGTCGTATTTATAAAGTGTAAACCGTGTCTGTGATATTAAACTCTAAATAAATATTTCTCAATTTTTTATAATTCGTATTTTTTAATAAAATAAAGTTCCTTTAATGTCTAATTTTCATTTATATTCCAAAAAAAAAAAAAAAAATCGTACGCAAAAAGAGTTCGGATTAACCGGAAGTTCGGATTAGCGAGGTTCGGATTACCGGGACTCTACTGTATTTTCATCTATTTATTAATTTTTCTTTGAGGGGACTTAGATTCTTTGATTATTTTATTTTTTCTTTAGCGCAAAAGGCCTGAGAAGTCACATAGGAAAAATTTAATGAAAATAATATTGCTTTTTTACTTTCTCTTTGAAATATATAGAGAGAGAAGTATTGTTTTTTTTTTCATTGGTAATCTTTGGTTGCAGCCCAAAGGCCCCAGAGATTTGTCGATCAGTTATTTTTATATTTTTATTAGTTATTTTTATGATTATAAAAAGTGAAAGTCACTCTTCATAGAATTTTATAGAAAAAATTAAACAGATGAATTCAAACTTATCGGATTGCCTAAATTAAAATGTTGTTAAGCAACGCCAAGTGGTGCTGAAAATCGGGATAGGTGCCCCCCAAAAAACAAGACCGCAGGAAGCCTTCGATACATTTATCAAAATAAAATAATAAATATTTATATAAGTCAAATGGCCGCTGCAGCTGAAATGACTTAAAAAAAAAAAATAGCTATTAAAATATTCTAAGAATACAACAAAATGTCTTAATTAATACTCGATGAAGGAAGATGTTATTAGCAAAGAATGAAACGCTAAATAATAAATATGATTAAAATAAAAACGGAGACGAATTAATAATATACACTTTAATAAAATGAAATAAGCAAAATGTTGTAGGTTACCTAGAGGAGGAGGTAGTGAAAATGAAAGGCCTGGAAGGATACAGCTGAGAAGCCAGAGGATGTTTGTGGACTCGGATGTCTCGGTGGGTGTTCACAGGTTGAGAAGAGAGTGGAAATCAAAGGTTGGATCATTTCTTGATGACACTAACACAGCACTGATGTTAAATATTAGAACACTACTGAACACTGATGTTAAATATTAGAACACTACTGAATGAAAATAACACAGAGGTGATGTAATCGACTTGCCCTCATCATGGCGACTGTCGAGAAAACGGCGAGGAGAGAGCGATGCCAGAGACATTCGCTTTCGTTTATAAGCCGCGCTGTGATTGGCCAGTATTAGCCAATCACATAAGGCGTACATTTGCCTGGGCTTAGACCGGCGCCACTTCACATTTGCAAGCACCCGTGACGTCACAATAAAATATAATTATAATAATTAAAATAAATTTAATAACTTAAAATAATAAAATATTCATCCTTATTTTTTATTTTCTTTATTATTATATGTAAATTATGAATTTATTTATTTTATTTATGCGGGATATTTGAATTAATTTTAAAATCTAAATACTGTATAATATATATGTAGTAGGCTATAATATAGTTCTGCATTAGTGTGTCAAGCGCCAAAAATTAAAAATTGAGTTAAGCACGGAATATTGTTTCAAATGCTATAATTAATAGAATTTTGTATGAAATATGTCCTAAAAAAAATTTATATTTAATGTTACTTGCACAATTGACAAAAAAAATTATATATAATCCAATGAAAACAAAAAACTTTAAAGTTAATTTTCTCAAATCTCGGTACCTGGCGCTTGACACACTAATGCGTAACAGGGTCCATATGTAAATGTTTTACATACGAATTTCTGTGAAACGTTTCTCCCATATTAGACGATAATTAATTGAATAAATAAATTTTATTAAAGGATGACTTGCAGAACCGGATCTAGGGGGGGGGGGGGTGGGGTCCTTTCAACTACCCCAACACTCAGAAATAATCTAACATGCTGGTGGACTTCTGATTACCTATACCAGCGGTTCCCAACCCGTGGGCCGCGGCCCACTTGAGGGCCGCGGGCTGATTGGAACTGGGCCGCGGGTGTCTAAGGAAAGATAAAAATTATTAAAATAAAAATAAAATAATAAAATTTTTCAATTTTTTTATTTGAAAAGCAATTATTTGTTTAAATCAAATTTTTCTTGCTCATTTTTGTTTTAAATTTTAAGAATACCCCATTTTACGCACACATTAATATATATACACTGGGCCTCAGCATTTTTTTTTTTTTTTACTGAAAAAGTGGGTCGCACATCAAAAAAGGTTGGGAACCGCTGACCTATACCTTAATATTTTTCCCTTTGAAAAAAAATATGTAGATACAAAAAAATTATGTATCTAAATAAGCAGGTTTTTTTTTTTTACAAATTTTGCCGTCCCAACAGCGTGGCTAGTATGCCTCTTCGTAAATACGGCCCTGGTATTAAGAAACGTTTTAAAAGTGAACATATCGCAATCAAAGGTATCCAAGAAATTAACAAATTTCAAATTCCCAACCCCTCTAAGAAACAAGAATTACCATTATTCGTGGTGGATATATGTTTAGGCCCGTGACTCCAGGGCCTAGGGCCGCAAAATTTCAGAGGCGAGAAAATTTTAGAGTCAAATTTAAAGAAAAATTAAAATTTGGCTTGTTAGTTAAAGTGACAGCGCGGGGGAAGGAAGGGGGCGGCAAATTAAATTTTGCCTCCTAGTTCCGGCCCTGGTGACGTATTATCAAGTCAGAACTCTACACCAAGAGGCATTTCTCTTTATTTTTTTATCTAAACCTTTGATTATACTGTACTTTTAACTAGCAATAATTTTTTTTTCAATATTATTTATTTAAATCGCAATTGAACAAATCAATTTTTTCCACCGCACACACTGACTTTAAATATTACACAAGGTGGTTAACTTAAAATAGCCACCTGTTGTTTGTTAATTCATTTCATCTTGAGCTTTAATTTATATTATAGAACTTTTTTTTTTTTTTAATAATATTTACACACAGGGAAAATGGAAAATGGGTATAGAGAAAAAAAAAATAAATATGAAAAAGTAGAGAGGGTAGATTTAATTAAAATAAAAGAGAAAATATATGGAGAGAGGTATTTTTGGAGGCAGGCCATGAAGGAGAGAAAGAGAGACCCTCCGCCTAATTCCGAGTTAAAGTTATTGATCTGGAGGAAAGGGTTCTATTAAAGACGGCATCTGCCGACGCAGCCTCCAGCCAGTGCCACCTTCAAAGGCCATCAAAAAAAAAACCGCAAAAATAAAGCAATTATTCAATTAGACCCCCTTCGGCTGTCGTGCAGCTAATTATTAATGGCTTGTTATTATTATTTATAAACAAGATGAAATATCGATTTTTACTTTCTCTTACCTATATATGTTGATATATAGAGAGAGAAAGTATTGGATTCATGTCAAAAATTGAGATTTTAATGTATATACACGTTTTGAGGTACTCTGTATCCAAAAAAGTTGTCTGTCTGTGTGTTCAACTTTAAGCATGAAGGAATTGAGCAAGGTGGTTGAAATTTTATATTTAAGTTAAACACCCACCTAGGGCGTGAAAATAAACTTTTGAACAAAATCGATCAAAAAGTACTAGTACTTTACTGATATACTTTTTCAGTTTTTTTCGATTTTCTCTCGCACCTACTATTTTGATTAAAATTCATAAATCAATCAAATCAAATTTTTAAATATTGTGTTTTTTTAAATGAAAAAAATCTGGTGTGACCGGCGTAGAGCACACAACTTTCTCTTACCCTTCGGCAAGAAAAAGTTGTGTACTATGCTTGTCACACCAGATTTTTTCCGTGTCGTCATGTATTTAGTTTCCGACAGAACGGTACATTCGATTTAAAAGATGTAAAATTTATAAGTATGGGAAAATATTTAGCTATTTTTGTTACATATATAGAGGTAAGAGAAAGTAAAAATAAAAATTTCTAAAAATTTTATTCACAACTGCATTTTGTCTATGAAATTCTGAGCTTATTAAAAAAAATCCCATAAAATTTGGAGCCATAGTTTGCGAGTTCTAGGCAATTTAAGATGCCGAGTTTTTAATTTTTATATCGTATTTTAATTAGGCCTTAAGAAACGACGAGCGGAGGGGAAGTGGCGCCTGCACCTCCCCCTCCAGTGATTGTCGCTGGCCGGCCAGAGAGGCTTCTATTCTTGGAAATAACAAATAAACCAATTTAATTTATTTTCTAAGAAATTTTAATATCTCCATCGCAAATCTATCGTCTAAATAAAAAAGTCATTCACTAGGCCCAGAGAGAATAATCTAGTTTGGTGTTGAGTTACTACAAATAATGCTCTCTTGGATGGGAGAGACAAATAATTAATCGTATAAAACGACTAGTAGGCCTATTTATTTATTTTATAGCGCTACTAATTATTCTCTTTTCAATATTCTCTCGATTTCAAAAAAACTGGTGTGACTGGCGCACAGCACACACCCATCGGTAAGAGAAAGTTGTGCACCGGGCTGGTCACTCTAGATTTTTTGTGTCGAGATATATTTAGTTTCCCATAGCACCTTAGTTTCAAACTTAACCACTTGCATTTCATAAGTAAAAAGTGTTGACTGCTTGAAATAAGTTTGAGGGGTGCCTAACTTAAATATAAAATTTCAACCTCCTAGCTCATTTCCTCCATGGTTAAAAATGTCCATACAGACAGACCATGTTGACAAAAACCACTTTTTTGGATTCAGGAGACCTCAAAACGTGTATATCCATCAAAATTTCGACATGAATTCTCTCTCTATATATTAACATAGAAAGTAATATTTTGCTGTTTATAATAAATCGGCGGATATTAAATATATGTCGACACAAAAAATCAGGTGTGATAAGCACAGAACACAACTTATCTTACCGAAGGTAAGAGAAAGCTGTGTGCTCATCAGTCACACCAGATTTTTATTATAATGTTTACAGAACTCACTTTCAAATGGGAAACTTCGTGACCCTCTGATGTTTTTAAGATGTTATTTACATTTTTCTTTACATAACCAAGACAAAAACTTTTAAATGTATGAATAAAATTCCCTCGATGTTTATTTTATCCATTTTCTACTTATTTTTTTTAATAACAATTCTCATGACGATGAATTTAAATTTAAATATGCATATTAATATAGATCGAATCCAATTATATCTATTTGAATAATATTGAATTGATTTAAATTTGCATTTTACTACTATATACTGGTATAAGAGAGAGAGGAAAAGGGCAAAAGGTGGGGGAAAATGGCGCGAGAGAGAGAGAGAGCTATTACTTTCCTTGTCTTCCCTTTTCTATTCATATTTTAATCAGAGAACACAAACCCATAGAGAAACAAACACATTGTATAAGGAAATTTCGAAATTATGATAATTCATAACTATTTGGTTTTGTTAAAGCCTCTTCCCCTTCTTCCCCTCCCTCTCTCTTCCTATAATACAATGTATACATGGTGTCATCAATTTCATTTCACAAAGGCCTAATTATTAAAAGCAATAGAGGAATAGAAATGGAAATTTTGCATTGTGCTTTACGAAAAAAAAAAAAATAAATAAATGGTGATTCATTGTATGATAACAATGTTTTTTCCATTTCTCTTATATTTTATTTATCAAAACGAGTTGTAGATAGAAATGATTATTAGAAAAATGTTAAATCCTGATAGGATTATTTATTGAAGAGTCATTTTTAACATGCTCTTTGAAGGAGTCTAAAGAATTCAATTTATTATTTATATTTATACATGGTGTATATTTGGGGCCTATGCCAGGCCACAACCTGTGGCGCCCCCCCCCCTCGATACGCCACTGCCTAATTATCAAATTACAATCTCCTAGCTTTTTTCGTTTTTGAGATATTTTGTTCACAGACAGTGAAGCGATAGTAACAACTTAAAGGGTCTTAAGTTTATTTTTATAAATAAATAATTTGAGACCCCTCGGGGTATTTGTACCAAGGGTCGCGGGTTCGTCTCAGGCGACAATTCATTTCGATTGATCCAATGGAAATAAATAGAGATGGGGGTCTAAATGGGCTACGATGCCGAAAAAGACTTTAAATGAAATTAAAAAATAGATAAATAAAACATATAACCTAAACATTTTATTTATAACATTCAAATTTGCTTCATAAACCTTAGTTCACTATGTTAATGTTTAAACAAGAGCCCACTGTAGAAAGTTTAAATAAAGCAGAATGGCAGCCAGGAACCAAATTAGACAAAAAATTTTTATCTAATTTTTTATTTCAATCGCCAACGTTTCAGACGCATATCACGTCCTTCCTCAGGACAATTGGTAGTCAACTGTATTACACTGACTATCCATTGTCCTGAGGAACGACACGATTTGCTTCCGAAACGTCATCAATTGAAATAAAAAAATTAGATAAAGATTGACTTTAAATTTTTTGTCTAATTTGATTCCTGGCTGCCATCCTGCTCACATTTATCAATTACAAAGCCACTACTTCACCATTATTGCGAAAATTTAAATATTACCAGAGGTGGCCAACCCGCGGCTCGCCTTGAATAATTTTCCGGCCCGCGAGATTCATCACATTTTTACAAAATATATTTATTGATATTTTATGTTGAAAAAAATACAATAAATATATTTTGTCTAAATCTAATATGGGGGATATATAATTTTATAAGCGGCCCGCGGAGTAATGAAGCATTTTCTAAGTGGCCCGCAAGATCATTTGGGTTGGCCATCCCTGTCATAGACAGTTTTTTTTTTTAATTTTCTCAAAATTCCTTTTTTTGGACTCAAAACCTCAAAATCGTGTCATCAAATTTTTGACATGTAACCAAAACCTTTTATATTTATATATTGACTATATACTATATATGCCTATAGAGGCTATATGACAGAGAAAGTAATAAACACTAAAAAAAAAAAAATCAAACATAGTAAATTTTTTTTTACATATATGCCGGCCCGCCCCCCCCGCCCCCCGAAATTTCCCAAACACATATACATATATAGGGATATACAGAAATCAGCGCAACAAATTTTTCCGCAGGATGGAAAACTTTGGTTCCGCAAAAGAAAAAATGTTCCCCAAAAAATTTCGTGTTAAAAAAATTTAGTTTCTTAAAAAAAAAAAATTCCGCAGAAAAATGTTTAAGTTCAGGCCCCCTCCCCGAAAAAAATTTCTATATACGCCCCTGGCCCGCCCTGATCTGCATTTCAAGAGACGATTGTTTTTTTATTTTATATTTTTGATTAGCTATTAAATCATCGAATTTGTATTTGGTGATTTTTTTATTTAATTTACAAACTCGTTTTTAATTTTACCATATGATAAATAAAGCATCTAGTCGTCTGAGGTGATATACCTGTTAAGTCATAAAAAGTCGACTGTCAAAGTCAGAAGCCAGCCACCCCCTTCATCTTGGTCTATTACCCTTAATTGAATGTGGTAGCCGCCATCTTGAGAGCTAACTGCCCTATCAGACCATTGATAACGAGCACGTCGTCGTCGTGAAGAGATGAACGGATTTATGATGACCTCCTACGGGCTCATTATGCAGGCTAACAGCCTCTCGAAGGAGTCCAAATTGAAATTTATACTTACTACTTGAACGGCCAAACTTTGAACAAGAGTAAGTGAGAAGAGATGCTTACCTGGAACAAAATTAATAACAATTACTCTCTCTTCTAATTGAATTAATATATAATAATAATAATTATTATTTTACAGATCAACAAAAACAACAGTACAGTATATTAATAAGAGGGTAGAAATGAGAGATGCAGCTAAGGTTATTTCTTTATTCGTTTAATTCACTCAACTGAACGGTTCCGTGTTTGAACCATCCTCAGAGCTGGCGAAAAGACATTATGAAAGTGTCAGTGGATTTTATACATTTTGAACAATTCTTATATATATAATACACAGTGTGAGAGGTACATAAATGAATCATTTATCTCATACTGTGTATATATTTATTATATAAGAATTGTTCAACAATGTATAAAATCCACAATGACACTTTCATAATGACTTTTCGCCAGCTCTGAGAATGGTTCTAACACGGAACCGAAAAGACAGCTGTGTGAATTAAACGAATAAAGAAATAACATTAGCTCATTTCCACCCTCTTATTAAGATAAATAACATCTTAGATATAAATTGTTTTTGTAATAATTATTCTTGAGTACAGTATATATTGCTCAGTTATTATAATTAAGGCGGAATAGGACCGAAGGTGTTACGCATGTTTTTCCCGATAAGAGGGCGTTGTATGTCATAAAGAGTATGCCCAAAAAATCAAGTAATTCAAAAATTTGCCAAGAGATGTCAGAATGGTAGCTAATAATATTTAATGCATTTGGTTGATTTTCATTGATCTTTTAACAATAAATACTTTATAAATGTTATTATATATTATGTATCTTTTATAAAAGCATAAAAATATATAAATATAGGCCTGGCTAATACTATATCGTCTGTTAGACTAGCCTGCCATCTATTGCAAGAATGCTGAACTAATTTGACAGTTGATTTTTAAATAAATCATCTAAGCTTATTTTAAAAATTTCTTAATTAATATGTGATTAATAATAACAATAAATTCATTTTTAAATTAAAAAAAATTAAAGATAAATTCGCATATTTACAATTAATAAACTTAATTTTTTAACCTCTACCAAACTGATATTTACTTTTCAATAAATTCTTTTTAAATTTAAAAAAAATAAAGATAAATTTATATTTACAACTTTTTGCACTTTTTTGTCAAAAGTTTTATTTACAGTATCTTTTGAACAATAAGTCATGATATCTGAAGAATATTCGAACCAACAGTATGTCAGGAGTTGCCTCTAAGCTCGAGGAAAACAACATTTGTCCTGATGAAGACCGGAAAAATCGGCCAAAACATCGACATGAAGGAATTGAAATTTTATATTCAAGTTAAACACCACCCTAGGGCGTGAAAATAAGCTTTTAAACAAAATCGGCCAGAGAGTACTACTGTAGTACTTTACTGATATACTTTTTCAGTTTTTTTTTCGATTTTCTCTCCGATTTTGATTAAAATCAATCAATTATTTCTTAGTTTCTCTTTCAAATGTGAATCCATTAGCTTTAGAGCTTTTTTCCGGTACCCTTTCTGTGACAAATCCAGTCTTGAGTCAGGCCATTGAAAAATCATCATATTAACATAGATTAGTGTAAATAATCAACACGCCAATTATTGATGACGCTGCCAGTGAGAGAGACATGTGAGTAATCGATACCTTGTTTTCAATCATATATTTTGTTTAATAATACTAGGGATTTCTAATTATCCGAATATTCAAATTTTTTTTTTTTTTTTAATAAATTATACTTTCAAAATTTAATATCGAAAGGAAACTTCTGGCTGGTGACCGAACAAATCAAAAAAAGAAAACTTTTTTTTATTCATAAATCAAAATTGATTTTTTTTTTTATTATAATTATAAAAAATGATTTCTTTAATAAAATTTTAATTAAAAAAATATTCATCTGAATAGATGAAAAATGTCGATGTTTTTATAAGAAAAGAAAAATTTTTTTTTATTTTAAAAATTGACATCTTTTATAAAATTAAAATTGACAGGAGAAATTTTCCAGTTAACGATGTACTAATTTTTTTCTCGTAAGCAGCAAGTAGTACGCGACCTATAAAACTCTAAATAACCGAGTACTGAGTACAAATGGACAGATCCGGAGTTCAACTCGCAGCGATACCCACTTTTTTCGGGCATTTGAGTAAATAAATATAATAATAATTAACCAAATATTTCAGAAGTTTACTTCTTATTTAAGCCATATCTTCTACCTGGGATTATAAAAAATTAAAACCAATTTTCTATTTTCATTTATTTAAAGAGAAAAAATTTTTCTACCATTGTATGAATATATATGTATATATATAAAAAACTTCCATGTAAAAACTAATTGACTTGTAATAGCTCATGTTATAGCCTAAATATTCTTGCAGTTCTGATGATGGTCTCTTGTTAGACCGAAACTGGTAGTTTATTGTGCGCACCAGTCATCTATCAATAAAAATCCTGAAAATAGAAAATTGGTTTTAATTTTTTATAATCCCGGCTAGAAGTTCTGGCTTAAATAAGAAGTAAACTTCCGACATATGTTTGTTAATCAATAGTCTCTTGCAACTTCCAATTCTATATAATAATAATAATATTTATTTTCAAAAAATAATTGTTTGTATAAATCGGAGATAATTTCTCCTAAACAAATTGGATTGGAATATAGGATCTCCCCACAATAGCCCTCAGGCAACTCAACGAGGAGGAGTTTTTACTTTCTCGTATAGAGAAAGTATTGTAATCGTAAAAAAATTCAATTTGAGTTGATTATCTTGCCTTATGAAAAATTAAAGCCAATTAATTAAAATAATTAAATCTCTCTAAGGAAAAATAATAAAAATTGTTATATAATTAAATTTTTATTTATTTTTTTCTTTAGGAGCCACATAAAATAAAGAGAGAGGAAAAGAGCTTGTCTCGGAGCCCCTAATAAATGTATTATATTTGTAAATACATTCGCCAAGTGCGAGAAATAAATGTATATTTAAAGTGTGAAATAAAAATGATTTGATTTGATTTTTTTCTCTTAGGGACTCGAATTGAATAAAGACAGACAGCCTTGCAAGCAAATGGTGTGCGTAATTACAAGACACCGCCGGCAAGTGCTGCCTCTGCCGTCCATTCTATAAACCCCTTTGTTAAAATGAAATAAATTATTCCTTAATTTAATCAAACAAATTTCATAAAATTAGTATAAATATCACAGAGGGGACAACTTTAAGGGAGAGGGGAGGGGGCCAGAAAGGCGCCCCCTCCTCGAAAAAGCAAAAATTCAAATATTGTGGGCTATAAAGGGGTCTGGGATGCCATTTGAATAGAAAGAGAGCGAAGGTAATGAGTGCGAGTGAGATGGAGAGAGTCGCTTAAAGATGCTGACTCTCCGTCCTTGGTGCACATGTACCGGATTGCAAACAATGCGGGTGACGTCATCTTTTCTTAGAATTATTTAACTATTAAAGACATAAATAAAAAAAAAGTAATAAAATTATTTGTTTCGTTTTTTTTTTATTCATCAAATTAGAAGAAGAAAACAAATTAAATAATTTAAAAAAATGAATATGAAAAAATTATTTTAATAAAGGAAATAAATGTTTTCTAACTTTTGATTGTATATTGAGGTGGGATTTATTTATTTTTCTTCCTGAGACGGGTGTTAAAGTTAATTGTATTTTCAATTTATATTTCGGCCTCTAAGATCATTTGACTTTTGGGAAATTAAATAAAATGGCTTCCAGCAGGTGAGAGACTCAACACTCAGCGGGTCACCTATCCACGGTCCAGCAGTTCTTAGCCTTGCTTAACCCGAATTTTCTCGATTTTTTTCTGCCTTTTCTCAGAAGCTATTAAATTTAAAAAAGTTATTTTTTTTTATATTCAACAAGTTAAAAAAAAAAAAAATATTTAACAAAAAATTATTTTAATAATTACCTTCGATAACTAAAAATCTATTCAGTTTTTGAAAAAATGTCAAAGAATAAAAACTTTTTAAAATAGAGTAATTTATCACAATATGATAAAAAAATTGAAAATTTCGAAATTTTTGAAAAAACTTATTAGGTAAAGTACTACTTCCAAGTGACGTATTTACTCCAAAAGTTGACAGAAATCTACAATTTTATTTTTTAATTTAAATTAGGTGGTCTAAATATTAAAATTGAAAGCTTTGGATATTTTTAATTATTTGAGAGAATCCTTACCTATTAAAAAAAAACTTAAAAGATGCCTTGAAATCTACATATGTATTTATTAAAGGAGATATGGAAGCAGAGGCAGCCAAAAATAAAAATCTCTGAATGCTTAACCAAATAGACCGAAACGTCTCCGGCTGATTGGTTAAGCATTCAGAGATTTTTATTTTTGGCTGCCTCTGCTTCCATATCTCCTTTAATTCAACATACACAGCCACTACTTACATCTCTATGTATTTATATTTATGTATATATATATATATACGTGTTTTTCTTAAGATTCAATCTCGTAAAAAGGCCATGGGAAACTTGAAAGTTGACTTTTTGACATCCAAAGTGCAAATAGTCATCATTGTTTAAAAAGAGAAAAGTAGCAAATGTAAGGTGTGTGTGTGAATTTCCCTCATTGCTAACTCTTTGTGAATTAGTCAACGCAAAATACGTCGAGACCGGAGTTCTATATTGTCATTTGGCATCAAAAGAAAATGAGAAAGGAAGAAATGGGAGTGGGGGGGGGGGGGGGGGGGTGCGAATAACAAGATGAAGAAAGTTCACACACACACTACCACCACCACCAAATACCCTTTTCTTAAAATGACAAAAGTTGACATTTGAAAATAATTTCAAACTTGAAATTATATCAACGTTAAATTTAGACGTTTGAGAATATATTTCTATTAAGGATATTATTCTATTCTCTCTATATGATCATGGCCGGGGGGGGGGGGGGTGGGATTCGAACCCCCCCCGAAATTCTGAAACTGTGTGTATGTGTGTGTTAATGTGAGTGTAGTGTTAAAAAAAATATATATATATATATATATACTTAAAATACATCGATTCTAATGAATCGAATATTTCATCATATAACTAGAGAATCGGAATCAGAAATAAAAAAAAAATCGATTTTTTTAACTTTTTTGCGGCTCTCCTGAAAATTTGCCGGTGAAAATTTGCTGCCAATTCATGTGAACGGTCACATGTTATTTTAAAAAAGTAATAATATTGCTGGATATTTCTATGCTTTGATGGAAATATATAACAAAGAGACGAGATAGATATCTTAATTTATTTTTAAATTAATACAACAGAAAGATTATTTTAATATTTATCAAAATAAAAATTTCAATTAATTTCCGATTTCGATTTGTTTGAACTAAAAAGATCAGATGTTTCAAATGAAAATGGAAGACAAAGAGAGACAGAGTGAGGAGGGGTGGGGGGGGTGGAATTTCTCCCTCAATCTATATAGTATGATGATGGGGGATGTGCTCAAAATTGGGCCTTGATTGGAGAGTAAAACGCCCCATTTTAAGCCTGAAAAGCCAACGAAGCGGTATTTTTTTAATAAACTCTGTAGTAAAACGTTTCCATTTATATATATAATATATATTGCCCAGGGGGTTAGAAACTGACTTACTCATCAAAATGATTTATTAAATTAAATGAAAGTTGTTTTAAAGCAGAACAACTCATATAATATTTTAAAATAAAAAAACTACTAATTGAAAATTTTTGTTACTTTTAGAGAAATGAAGTCTAATTGGATTTAAGGTGCGCGTCTCGGGGTGCTAATTTTGGGAGATTCCAGCGGAAGCTATCGACCTCAAATTTTTTTTTAAATTAAAGCTATTTAAAATATCTACAACTTATAGAAGCCCTTTTGTCGATTTTCAAAAAAAATAAAATTTTTTTTTAGATTAATCACATTAAATAAAAAGATATTTTTAAAAAATTCGCTCTATATCTTATAGATAATTAAATTAGTAATCATTGTGTTAAAAAACAATTAATTTTTTACCCTCAATTAATCTTTCAAATGAAATGAAATAAATCCCCTGTATCCCTATGGGGAAAACTAACGCCATCTCTTGCCGCCTCGAGTAACTCGGTACTGAATCGTGTTTGTGTTCTAACGGCTTTTCGAGACGCGCACCTTAAGAGCAAATTACGATGGTTTTAAAATAAATGAATGAATTAATAGTGATTATCTAGTCAGCAAACAGCAATCAGTTTTTGAGGAATCTATACAATTCATAAAAATAAGTTTTTTTTTTTAAATTCACACTTTTTTTCCCATTCACACAGTATTTTCGGCAACTTAAGCCATATAAGACTTTTTTACGATAACCGTTATTATGAATATAGATATATTGAGGTCCAGGCATTCTTATTTAAGCCATTTGGTATTCAAAATAAAATTAAATAAAATCATCGGATTGCCTGGGATCCGAACCCTTGGTATACAAGGCAGGCCCACTACCAACTACGCCAAGTCCGGGGCTCATAAAAATAATAAAAACCCTAAATTTTATACGATTTCTATAAATTATTAATTTTATTAACATCTTACAAAAAATTAATTAAAATCGCCTCTCTAATTCATTTTTTTTAATTTTACCTATAGATCTACTGTATACAGACTATTTGATTAGAGACCTGAACATTTAACCTTAATTAATTAAAATTTTAGTCCGCCCGCCACGAAAGCATGGTGGTCACAATTTAATTAATTTTTTCAATATATGAATAAATAAGCAGAAAGTTTATGATTTTAAAAAATAAATGCCTTCGGGCTTGGCTTAATTGGTAGCGCGCCTGCCTTGTATACCAAAGGTCTAGGGTTCGGATCCCAGGCAGGCCGATGATTTTATTTAAGCCATTTGAATACCAAATGTCTTAAATAAGAATGCCTGGACTTCAATATACCGTATATTATTATTATTATTATTATTATTATTATTTATTGTTTGGCAATTTCGCCTTACAAAGAACATGGAGTGTGTTTTTACATAAATATATACAAAAAGATATAGGATATTGCAATTTTTTTTTTTTTTTTTTCTGTTTCTCTTCTTATTTTTCTCTTAGGTAGTTCTTCACTTCTTTCTTCCTCTCTCTACTCGTTCAGGATAAACGCCCTCATCTTCAGCGCCGATGTTGTATAAAAATGTAGTGCGTTAAGATCAAATATATTCTCAATTTTCAGGACCTCCAGTACTGAGGTCTTCCCCTTCAAATGGTAGGCCCTAAGATGGTGGTGAATAGGGCAGTTAAGTAGGAAATGCTCTAGGTTTTCTGCTTCGTGTAGATTGCATATCGAGCACTCGCTTTCGGCGTCGAATACGTGTTTCGTTCCTTGTATGTAAAGGTTGATTTTTTTTGTATTAGCCAGGCGGAGTTGGGCAGTTGTCCGTAGTTTCTCGATGTTGGTTCTAATGTATAGATAATCTTCCGCGTCTCCTTTATTCTGGTAGATGCGTTTGAAGAGGGGATTGTACTTCGAATGGATCATCCCTTCCAGGTCTTTATCGATGGTTAGTCTTTTTTGTTCGGATGATACTTCCTCGATGTTATTTTTTTTAATATTCGCATTATTCAGGATGCCCTCGCTTCCAGTTTCCTGGAGCAGCTCCCTTAGCTGTGTAAACCAATTGTATTCCTTCTTGTTTGAATCACTGTTGTCCAGTATCCGCATCCGATCAAGAGCAATCTTCGGCCAGCGATCTTCCGTCATTTTAGCAACTTTGGAATACCAGGTAAGTGCTCTCTTGATTATCTTGTGTCTCAGCGCAGGGCTTCCCGTTTCCAGTCTCAGGATATTATTCGGTGTATTTACGGGTAAGTGTAGGACTCTTTTTAAAAATTTCACATGTGCTTTTTCTAGGTTGTCTAGGTATCTAAGGGCCCATATTTCGGATGCGTATAGCAGCGTAGAGTCGATCAAGGATTCTCGTAGTCGAACCTTCGCAATATACCGTATATATGGACCCTGTTATGCAATGCGTCAAAGACCAAAAAAATTCAAAATTGAGTTAAGCACGGAATATTGTTTCAAATGCCATAATTAATAGTATTTTTTAAGAAATATGTCCTAAAAAAATTTATATTTAATGTTACTTGCACAATTGACAAGAAAAATTATATAGAATCCAATGTAAACAAAAAACTTTATTGTTGATTTTCTCAAAACTCGATGTTTGGTCTTTGAAACACCATTGCATAACAGGGTCCATATATTCATAATAACGGTTAACGTATAAAGTCTTATATGGCCTAAGATGCCCAAAAGACTGTGTGGATGTGAGTGTGAATGGGAAAAAAGTGTGAGTGTTTTAAAGAAAAAAAAAAATCTTGATTCTAATATATTGGCGGAAACTAAATACAGGCCTGTATACCTTGACATAAAAGAATCTAGTGTGACAAACACAGAACACAACTTACCGAAGGTAAGAGAAAGTTGTGTGCTGTGCGATCATTCACACCAGATTTTTAATTATGAGCACACATACAACTTTATTAAAGGAAAAAAAAAGCAACTGAAAGAAGCTTAATACATTTTTACTGAATATCCAACAGCGCGGGTTTATATTTATTTCACTTCCCTTTTATCATCATCAAAATCATCATCAAACTCTTTCTCTAATTCTCTTTGAGCCCTCTCTCGAAAATTCTTTAATTATTTCCTAGAAATCACCCTCTAAATGTTCTTACGCCAACATTAAAGGAGATATTTATATATTATATGTCTAATAAACTGGCTTTAAACTAGAGGGACTGTCTCTTTATTCATTTACTTAAAAGTCATTGCCAGAAGGAGGAAGGAATCTTCTTAATCTACTTGACTAGATAAACAATGGTATTTATGAGCCATCGTGAGTATAAGTTGACTCATAGCTAAAATACTCAAAGAATGTTTGCAATTTCTCCTTAATTTGACATTCCTTGGATTTTTATTTATTTTTTTTTTTTTTAATCAAATTTTTTTCTTCATACACTCATTCTGGACTTGTATATTAATATATATAAGAAATTTTACATTAAAAATTTCATTTTATAAAATATTTGATGTTATTTTAGCGTTCATATATTAATTAATGCTCATCTGCGACTCACAGACCACGTGAGCATTGTCTTTTTTTTGCATTTATATACAAAATACAAATATATAGAGAAGTTTCCTCCGGTTAAGTCGCGTGGGATGCAGTGGCGGATCCAGAGGAGTTTCTCGGGGAGGGGGGGGGGGGGTAATCTGTTGTGACTGGTCGCAGAGCACACAATTTTTTCTTATTATAGGTAATTTAAAGGTGCATTCTGTACTTGTTTACCAGAATATATATACAAATCAAATTTTTAAGTATTAGTTTTTAAAATTTTATATTAAAAATACAATTTTTTTCCACAAAAAAATATTTTTCTCAAATCTCGGGGAGGGGGGGGAGTAATTACCCCCTTGTATTTGCCCTTCGTGGGATGTTGAGATTTTTCGACGTTTCGGCTCTTCTTTTGGAGCCATTTTCAAGAGAGAATGGGGGTTTGGGGGGTAAAAATGGAGGAGGGTTGTTTACGGGGTCGCAGCCTTGTTGTTCCCCAGGTCAATTTGGTGGATGGCTCTGGATTGGAGCAGGAGGAGGGTTTCTTGTGTCTAATTGTGTCTGTTCTGTATGGATTGACTTTGCAGCCTCAATCTGCCAACTCCGCAAGTCGGGGTAATAGCTCTTGGTTTGCCTTGGGGAGTAGGCAGGTTGAGACTCCAAGGCGAATCAAGAGCTAACACCCCGACTTGCAGAGTAGGCAGATTGAGTGAGGCTGCTAAGTCAACCAAAATCAAACCCAAACCCGATTAGACACAACCAACACCTCCCCAGTTCTCAGAGATAAACCCAAACCTCTGAGACATCCACCAAACACACCACCAATATCTATTTGAGCAACTTCCCGTTGGAATTTTGAAACGAAATTTTTTATGCTTAAAGAGAACCTTCTCAGGATTACAGGAAAATTATTTTCATCACGAAATTCCTATAAGTTTTTGTGATTTTGAGATTCAAGAATTTATGTTTCTATAATAAGTCTAGTAGTATTTTTACTTTGTAGAGTTAGTTAAAGTGGAAAAAAAAATAAACTAGTGTTTACTTTTCAGCAGTCAAATATCATAATTTATTTTTGCAAATATCGCCTGTTGAGAATCATAGTGGCGAAAGTCCGAAAATTCAACTGGCCTGGTTCCATATAGGACTGCTCAGGAATTGTTCTAAATTTTATTATTGTTTTTTATTTTATTCCCCATCCAATAAATTAATTCATAACCTCCGTTTTTTATTCACCTTCTTGCTCATATAACAGTCTTAGATGGTAGAGCCTTCTCTATAAATTGGTCTCTATTTAAAAATTCATAAAAAAAAGAATTAAATGATTTACGAACATTTCATTAATTAAATCTTAAAGAATACTTCCTTAAATTTTTTTTTTTTTATGAAATATGCTAAATAAAACATTTTAAATTAACAGGTCCTTATAAATAAAAAATGAATGAAATTGTTAAAATCTTATATACATTCAATAGAATTTCTCAATAGATGTGATGAGTCTTAAGAGGTGTCTAAAGATGATTTCATCATCCATATGAAATAAAATCAAGGACATTTTCGTTGGAAAACAGATATTCTCCCTTTTGTCTATCTGGGACTTATTCCTCTCGCAGGCCAGATATATATGATCGATATCTCCGAGAGAGATGTCATCACAATCACATACCGGGCTTGCTCTTCGACCAATCTTATAAAGATAAACAGGCGAGATGGCGTGTCCCAACCTTAGTCGTACAACCAGTACCACTAACCTCCAGAAAATTTGAACACCAACAAACAAGGTCTTGTCCGTATCTTGGGGGAAATAGCATATAGATGAGACCCTTTGATTTTGCTACTCAAATCCTATAAAAGTCTGACAATCATGATATGCTTTACTCTTTAAGATGCTCCTAGTATCCTTGAAATCCATAGGTAAATCCATCTTTTGCCCACGGAGAGGTGCCAGTTGAGCAAAACGATCAGCCTTCTCATTATGTTCTATATCAGAGTGACAAGGAATCCATAAGAGTGAAACTTCTCTCTATTGGAAGCCTTCAGAAATTGAATTTCCTCAATAATATATAAAACTATATATGAGGTATTCTTGTTCCTTAGAAAACCTCGTATTTTTTTGTTTTTTAAATAAAATAAATTTTCCCTGTTATAATAAATGAGACCAGGGAGGGAGTAAATAAACTATTTTTTACGTTTAAATATAATCAACTATAAATACAATAATCAACATAAAAAGATTACAATTATATAAAAAATCTGGCTTTCATTGGTTTAGTTTGGGAGTGAGGGTTGATATTTTTAAACGGACTTTTGGCATTAAGCAGGGATTTTATGGTTAATAATATTTAACAATTTTTTTTTTTTAATTAAAAACAAGTAAGTTTTGAAGGCTAAAAAATCGATTCGAAAGTTGTGTTCTGTGCTTGTCCCACCAGATTTTTTGTGTCGACATATGATTAGTTTCCAACAGTACGGTACATTCGAATTTTAAGATGTAAAATTTATAAGTATGGGAAAATATTTATATTTTGATACCATGGCAAACATTTCTCCTATCTTTCCTATCAAGTACAAGAGTAAGTGGTCTTCAGAAGATTTCAATGGCAAAATGAGAATATACATTTTAAAGAGCATCTAAAAAATATTTGATTTTTGAATTTTAATCAAAATCGTTGAAGCGAATTTTGAGAAAATGGAAAAAAAAAACTAAAAAAGCGCCTCAGTAAAGTACTATTAGTAGTACTCTTTGGTCGATTTTGTTCAAAAGCTTATTTTCACGACTTGGGAGGGTCTTAACTTAAATATAAAATTTCAACCGAATAAAGTCTTTTTTTCTTCATCTTCCAGTAAATATATACAGTATCTTTTTTGGATTTTTTTTTTTTTTTTTTAAGAGGAATATAAATGAAAATTAGACATTAAAAGAACTTTATTTTATTATTATTATGAAATATTTATTTAGAGTTTAATATCACCGACAAGCTTCACGGTTTACAACGTTATAAATACGACTTTGTTATCAAAATTAACTAATTCAAGCTTACAATTCCGGTTAATCCGAACTTCCCGATAATCCGAACGACCCTCGGTCCCAATTAATTCGGATTAACGGGACTCTACTGTATATATATATATTTATAATAAGTAAAATTTCTTATATTCATATGGAAAATTTTTCTAATGATTGTAGATTGTCTATTTATTTTATGATAAGGATCTTTATACTATTTTCTGAAAGAAATGCTATTCTTATTTAAAAGAAAGCCTAAAGGAAATTACTTTTTTGGTTGACTGATTTTTCCTTCTCTCTTCCGCTGGCTTGATTATCAATTGCATATTAAATCGAAGATTTTTTTTCCTCCCAAGAGAGCTTTATTTAAATGTTTTTG
The DNA here is from genome assembly GCA_023213315.1 of Euborellia annulipes. Classification (NCBI taxonomy): domain Eukaryota; kingdom Metazoa; phylum Arthropoda; class Insecta; order Dermaptera; family Anisolabididae; genus Euborellia; species Euborellia annulipes. Next base: position 41,288 of record JAKCPI010012342.1, on the reverse strand, counting down.
AAAAGGCAGTGGGTTTTGTCACTTGTTTGAGTTTGAGTTTGAGCCTACTGTTCCCCTGTCTGGTCTATCTGGGGATGCGCAGCCATTGTGAGTGGCAAGGGTGGCACACTTCGACACGTGCCCCAAGCCCCCCGAGTCCTTATCTCTTTCGAATGCTACGCATGACTCATTCTGGGAACACGGAAAAAGAACCCACCGAACAATAATAATTCCAACTCTCCCTCCCTCTCTCTTTAAAATGCCTGCCAGCTCCAAACCACCCCAACATTCAAATAAAATAAAACCGAGAAGAGAGTATAATGGTTCAATAGCCTAGTTTCTGAAGCTTGCAAAACCTGTGAGAAATATGCAAATTATTGACTTTTATCTATCAAGACTTTAAAATTTAGAAATGCGATAACTGAAATAAAAAAAAATCTAGTGAATGGCTCTTAGCACCCAACTTTCGGTAATCGGAAATTGTGTACTGTGCTTGTCACACCAGATTTTTTGTGTCAACATATATTTAGTTTCTGACAGTACATTAGAATTCAAAATGTAAAATTTATAAACATTGAAAAACAATTTTTTTAATTATTGTGTTTGTTTCTATAGAAAGTAAAAGATCTCGATAATTTTTTTTCTATCACGTAAAAATTTTTTGTAACTCGTTATTTTAAGAAATTAAATTGTATATTTTACTTTCTCTTATCTACAGAATATAGATAGAAAGTATTCCGATTGCGTTAAAAATTTTAATGAAATTACTCGCTTTAAAAAAAGTTCAAAAAAAATCGTCTCTGTGTGTCATAAAATCACAAGTACGTACATTAAGAGCTAACGGTTGACATTTCATATTTAATTTAGTTACCCCCTGACACGCGAAAATAAGCTTTTAAAATATAGGCTAATACAGTGTTCCCCAAACTCTGCACCACGGCGCCCTGGGCCGCCAGAATTTCCCTATACAAAATATTACACCTGGTATTAATATTATTACTTTATGAAATGGTACTCGGACCAGCATAAATTTGACAAGCATTTGAGCTGAATTTGAAATGAAGTAACATAAGGTTTGCCAGATTCCATGGGGCGCTCCAAAAAAATTCTGATATATTAAGGGCGCCGGAAACCGAAAAAGTTTGGGAACCCCTGGGCTAATATAAACAAATAAAATCCCCAAAAGAGTACTAGTACTTTACTAATGTATGTGTGAGTGTGAATGGTAAAAAAGTGTGCGTGTTTGAAAAAAAAAATGATTTTATTATTATTATTGCCCTACGACCCTCCCATCTGTTGGCAAATTTTCGACTTTTAGTTAACTTTTTAAGACCCCAAACGCGATCTTATTGGCAAAAACATGCGAGCAGCTTTGCCTTAAGGGCGAATGGGAGTGAAGGTGTTACGCCCGATAAGAGGCGTAGTGTGTCATAAAAAGTATGCCCTAAAATCAAGTAATTCAAAAATTTGCCAAGAGATGTCAGAATGGTAGCTAATAATATTTAATGCATTTGGTTGATTTTCATTGATCTTTTAACAATAAATAATTTATAAATGTTATTAAATATTATGTATCTTTTATAAAAGCATAAAAATATATAAATTTAGGCCAGATATAGGCTAATACTATATCAGCTGTTAGACTAGCCTGCCATCTATTGCAAGAATGCTGAACTAATTTGACAGTTGGTTTTTTAAATAAAATATCTAAGCTTATTTTAAAAATTTCTTAATTAATATGTGATTAATAATAACAATAAATTCATTTTTAAATTAAAAAAAAAAATTAAAGATTTTTGGGACAGATTGTTTTTTTGGATTTGCTTGAAAACAAAAAAAATTAATTACGATAATTTTTTAATAAGTCATTAAAAAAATTATAGCTCGAGATGTCCCAATAACCTCTTATGAATTTAATTCATTTTAAAAAACCGCATTGAAAAATTCCTTATAATAGTCTAGTTTTTTTTTTTAAAGTACGTTTAGACGCTCCTGAACCCCCTTAAGGCCGGATTCACACACAAGTGGCGTTTGCCACTGGCGTGGCTATGGCGTGGCGCTGGACGTGGCGTGGTGTGGATAAGATGTGGCGCGTGCATACACACACAAATGGCTCAGTCCACTCCAGCCACTTTATCTGAGCAAATATTTCCAACACCGTTCTCCAATTCCAAATCAAGATAGATATTCTGCATATGCATTTAAATATTAAATCTAAATAAAAATATTTATTTTATAATTTGTGTAGTTATTTATGTTTATTTAACCATATTTAATTTATTTTAATATTTAATTTTTTACAAAGTAATGAAATATAGATATAATATAGCAAATTTGGATATTAAAATTCATATCGCATCAATAATTTAAGGGCAAAGGTTGCGAAACAAATGGTTTGCTAGTGGCGAACGCCACTTATGGTCGCCATAGATGGCGTCGGAATGGTGTGGTTTCGGCGCCATTCGCCACGCCTCCGCCACGCCATGCCAGTGTATATTGGGCTATAGGTTAACACAGAAGTGGCAGAAGCCAGATCCACGCCATCGCCACGCCACGCCATACGCCACTTGTGTGTGAATTGGGCCTAAGAGGAGCCAAGTTATTACTACGTTCGTCCCTAATTTCAAATACTGTTGCTCCTGAAGAGCTGTTGCACGGCGCAACAGTCGCGGCGACTGTCTTAGTTCATCCTCTTGAAGAAAAGTCGAATAGCGTGCTTACTTACAAATTCAATTTATTTTCAATATATTATAAATTATGTATTAATAAATAAAATTTTATTTCCTCCGTGGCAAACGTGAAATTAAATTTCTTTTTATAGCCACCGCCATTTTCGAATTTAAATCTTCTTCTAGTTTATTAAATCGCTTTTTTTTTCAGGGGGATTTTTTTCACGTTTTAAATAAAGAGGGTCTTTGGTCGTTAATGGAAAGGACGCTATAAATATGTCGCAATAGATATTAAATAAGATTTAATATCTCCAGAATATTCCCCAAACTTAAATGCTTTTTTAAAATTTATGAATTAATATTTCTTTTTTTTTTTTTTTTTACAGATTTCATGTGATATTCTATCATAATGTCTAATATAGGGCGGGTAGTTAATTAATTTTATTGCAAAACTGTTAAAATTTTATATATATTTATATGTACGATTTTTATGAAAATATAATTAATCTTTATAATCATAACTATTTTTAGTATTATTAATCCGATAAAATAATATAGCCCATTAGAGTGTTTGAAAAATATATATCATCCGTCAGATGAACATGTGGGAATAATAATTCTCACATTGCGAAAAAAATTAACTTTTTTTTTTTTTAAAGTGTCGTAAATTTTTTAAATTCGAAGTTAAAATTTATTCATTTTTGGCCATCAAAATTCGCTAATTGAAATTTAATTAATTTACAAAAGTTATTTTTTTAATCGTTCGTTCAAAAATATGAGCTAATCGTTAATTAGACTATCAAATAAAGTCTGGATACATTGTGCCTCCTGTGCTAGGAGTCAGAAAACGAAAATTCATCTGAATTGAATTTTAAATTAAAAATACTTAAACAAAAAATAAATTTATAAATTTTTAATATTTTATTAAAGTGGCTCATTTCAACTTTTTCTTGGGGGGGGGGGGATTTTTTTTGGGGGCAAACTTTTTTTTTCTTGAAATTTATTTACAAATAGGTACTCAAATTTGGCCAAAAGATATTTAATTTAATTAATTGTTTAATTGGGCCCCCAGAAATATCTAATACTGTTAAACGAGTAATGTATCTTTGTCTGTAAGCACATCAGTTCTCGAAAACGGCTCTAACAATTTTTTTTCTAATTTTAAATATATACAATTTTGGGTACGAAAATTAAAAAAAATACGCTAGGTCCTCTTTAGGAAAATTCGGGTACTAGTACTCTACTGAAGTACTTTTTTAGTTTTTTTCCAATTTTCTCGAAATTCTACTTTAAAGATTTCTTTCAAATGTTAAATATTTACTATTTCCTGATTTACAAAACAAATTACGTTCGATCTCGTCTTTGGAAAACCTCGGGTACTAGTGCTTTACTAATGTACTTTTTTAGTTTTTTCCACTTTTCTCGAAATTCCTTTAAACGATTTCTTTCAAATTTTAAATATACCGTCTATACTATTTCTGGGATAGAAAACAAAGTAGGCCCCATTGATATCGTTTTTGAGAAATCTCGAGTACTAGTACTTTACTGATGTACTCTTTTAGATTTTTTCAATTTTCTCAAAATTTCCTTTGTCAATTTATTTCAGATATTAAATATTAACATATAGCCTATTACCAGGAAATAAAAGGAATTACTCTCGTTTTTGGAAGATTTCGAGTAGGCCTACTATTACTTTACTGAAGCTACTTTTTTAGTTTTTCCAATTTTCTCAATAATTCGTTCTGATTTATTTCAAATTTTAAGTACCATTGCAAAATTAAGCTAGGTTCTGTCTTTGGGATACTCCGAATTTTTTCTGAGGTCTAATACTTTGTTAGTTTTTTTCTTATTTTATCAAAAACAAAAAAAAAAACAAAATACCGAGCTCCAGCTCGGTCATCCCGGCACTATTATTTATAAATGTAAAATGTGTGATCCCTTTTATATATAGGCCTATATATTTATTTAAATTAAGCTAATTGAACGATGTTATGCATAAAGGAACCAAGCGCCATTCATGATCGAAATTGAGATAAGGCCGCCATCTTGTAGGGAAAAAGAGGATCCACCTCTTTATTTAAATCACAACATTATTACTCTGTGCACTTTTTTTTGTATAAAACAAAAACAAGATTGTTTCATTGATTTTGTTTATAATTGTGCAAATGAAATGCCCCTTATCTCAGAGTGAGGTTAATGGCGCTTGGTTCCTTCATCCATAACATCGCCAATTAGCACTCAAAGTGAAAACAATAATTTGTTCATAATCTAAATGATAGTCATTTGTAATTATTGTATCTTGACTTCAACTAAAAATATATTTTTATAATTCTTTTGGGTTTTTCTATTCTTAGAATTAATTTAATTAATTAATGAAATGTAAAAAAAATATATATTTTTAATTTTACTCCTAAATAAAAGAAGAATAATAAATTGCCACCCCTATAACTAGCGGAAGATGGAAAACTTCCCTTCAAGAATAATGTAACAAACTTTGAACTTTAAGAAAGGAAACTCTGTGTTTAGCTATATATATAGGCTATACAAGTTCTTAATAAAGAAATTGTTTATTTTTGGATCAAAGAAAATAAATGCATTTCCATTTAAAAGAAATTCAATTAGGTTTTCAAGAATTAAATTGGTGACGAGTTGATTGATATATAAATATAATCTTGAGTAATTGAAAATCTCCCTTCTAAAGAAAAAAAAAAAAAATATAACGAGAAAGGAACGATGGCGTAAACTTTAAGCTTTTATTTTTGTGTCCTCAAATTAAAAAACATCTCGAGATCTCTTGACGAATATAAACAATAAATGTCGAATTGATGATGTCATAATATTATTCAGAATGTTGATTTGATAATAAAAAATGGCTAGTTAAAAAAAAAATGAAATTTAGGGGGATGATAATAAAAAACAAAGGCCTTTAATTGTATTGAATCGAAAAAATATTAAAAAGTCCGATTATAATTATATTAGCCTATTATAAGCCCTATAGGCAACCAGCTCAACAAGCAAACATCTTTGGTTACTTTCTCTTAAAGAAAGGCGTTTCTATATTTTGTCTAATTTTTATCATTTTTATTATTTTTATATTGGTAGAAAATAATAAAGAGAAATGCAACTATGTTTTTTTTCTTTTATATTAATCTCGGCATCACGCTGACGTTTCGATCCCCCTAGGGGTAATCTTCAGAGCTAAGGTAATTTTCGGCATCTGAGGCCATTTAGACCCCGTTCAATACATTGGTATCCAATTCTGGAACGGGACCCTCGACCTATCAAACCAGATGCTCTACCTAAGACCCATAGGTCAAGGGAAATTTGCATCGTTGTTACTTTCTCTTACCTCTAAATATGTTAAAATATAGAGAGAGAAAGTATTGGAATCATGTTAAAAATTGAGATTTTAATGGATTCATGTCAAAAATTCGATGTCGATATTTTGATGGATATACACGTTTTGAGGTCCCCTGAATCCAAAAAAGTGGTTTTCGCAACATAGTCTGTCTCTGTGTCTGTGTGTCTGTCTGTGAACAAAATATCTCAAGAACGAAAAGAGGTAGGAGATTGAAATTATATATTTAAGTTAAACATCCTTCTGGCACATGATACAAAGCTTTTGAACAAAATCGGCCAAAGAGTACTAATACTTTACTGATGTACTTTTTCAGTTTTTTTTCGATTTTCTCAAAATTTGCTAGAAAGATTTTGATTAAAATTCAAAAATCAATTATTTTTTAGATGCTCTTTAAAATGTATATTCTTATTTTTCTCTCAAAAATGTTTGAAGACTACTTTACTCTTGTGCTTCATAGAAAAGATTGAAGAAATGGTTGCCAAATATAAATATTTTCCCATGAATATAAATTTTACCTTTTGAATTCTAATATATCGGCGGAACTAAATATATCTCGACACAAAAAAATCTGGTGTGAAAAGCACAGAACACAATTTAAGATTACCGAAGGTAAAAGAAATTTGTGCGCTGTGTGAGCACTCACACCACTTTGTTGATTTTTTTCACTGTCCACAAGAGGCAAGTGCCTCGCTCGTCTCACCTTCCACCCGGCTAGTAACAATCTCAATAATAAAAGTTTCTAAATCCTTCCTTAATCAACTAAAAATTCAAATTATCACATTTTTTCTTTTTATAAAAACCTGCTCTTTTTGATAGTAGCTATCATCCTTTTTTGTACTTATTAAATCACTCCAAAAGATTTTGTATTTTCATTTCACACTCCCAAAGAGTGTTAGTGTGGGAAGATCCAGGATAAAATCTCCCTAGAGATAATGCTGATAGCAAATATCCTTTCTTTCCTATTTCCACTTGGCCTAAATAACCTCCATTTCTTCTTTCTTTACTTTCTTTTTCTTTAACGCCCTGAGTAAAAAAAAAATCAAAGGTTTTCTAAGAAAAAAAAAAACCTAATCTTAAATCTGAAATTCCCTATCTATTTAATAGGTCTTATTTTTTTATTTCTCTCGCCTTTGATTTTTTTTTTTAATTCTTTTCATTTGAAGTAGATCAATAGTGCTGATGAGATAAAAATAATTGTGGCACTAAACAGAGAATTTTAATGGTTAGAGATAGGATTAGAATAATTAGGTCATTTTACCTTCTATTGCCTATTTATGTTGATTATATAAAGCGAAACTATGGCAAAATTCGAGATTTTAATGGAAATACACGTTCTAATACCCTGAGTCGGGCAAAATGAACTGTTTGTCATCAATTTAAAGCAAGAAAAAAAATAAATTTTATGTTTAAGTTAAGAAAAAGAAGATATTGATATAATTTTTTTTTTTTTTAATAATTTATATAATAATGAAGAAAAAAGCTATAAAGTTTTTATTCAATAAGTAAAATATCTAACAAGGGGAGTGCTTAGCCTACATGTCACCGATTTGAACGAAAATCTTTTTATGTGTAGTACTTAATGAAAAACAAATTCTGTTAAAGCAAGAGAACGCACTTCTCAACGCTTCGTCTAAAAAAAATGTTATAGAATTTGCTAACAATAACATTTACAAAAGCCTGTGTGGCTAGATCGGTAGCGTTCATTCTTTGTAAACATGAAATCTCGAGTTCGAATATCGCCGTGTGCAACTATTTTTTTTGTGTAATTTATTTTTTTGATTTTAAAAAATATTTTTTAATATTAATAATTGTTTTTTTAACTGAATCTTTTATTTAACGGTCTCAATTAATTATTGGCTTTTAATTTGTAACATGTTGTACCATATATTTAAAGAAAATTCAAATGCTTTCTGTCAAAAATTTTCGTTCAAATCTGTGGCATGAAGGCTATGCACTCCCCTTGTAACTAAATTTTAAACTTATAATTTCATATCGATTTTATAATTTAAAATTATTTTTATTAAGGTTGTTCGGACAGTACCTCGAAAGTCATAATAGAATCTAAATTTTTTTAAAAATAAAATTAAAAATTTGAATGTCAAAATTCCTTATTATAATTTAGTCGTGACCTATCATAGTTTATAATTGGATTAAGTTAATAATTTAATTACCAAAAATAATAAATGAATGACTTTTGACTTGAGCAGTATTTCACGTAATATAGAACTGGCAACATTGCATTCATCAGCTGTTTATTTTAAATCCTAAAAGCCTTCAATTTTATTTTATTTAATATATTACAATGTTTAATGCAAATCAGTTTAAACACAATGGACGATTTGCGAGAAAAAATATCATAAAATTGAAAAAAAAATGTAACTGACAGCGAGAAATGAATATTATGTTATGCGATGTTGCCGGACTGGTCTCACTCTCGAGACTTCCTTATTTTTAAATATTGGCGACTGTCATTTTGGAGAATTTTTTGACTTTCTTGTTAAAATATCTTTAAAAGCCTTCGGCAGAAACTTTTGATTTTATGTTTAACGTATTCCTCGGAAGTGAATTGATAAAAATGTAAGTTTTTTTGTTTTTTTACCTATTGCAGAGGTGGCTATATAATTCGATAAGTTAGCGTTTCGTCGACATTCCCCATAGACTACATGTTAAATTTCAATTTTTTAAAAATTAATTACACGATAACCCTGGGTCAGATCTGCTTCAAAATTTTATTTTATACGTATTTGATAGTGATTAATAACATATTAAAAAATTAGCTTTTAATCTAACAAAGTGCTTTAATGTCCGAACAACCTTAAAGCTTAACATATGTCTTCGTTTTCTATTTAAAAAGTTGAGTTTGTTTTTCTATTTTAAAGAAAATAATCCAATTATTAAAGTTAGAAATTCTCTCTTTCTCTCTCTCTGTTCCATATATGCCGCCGCACACAATCAATAAAAAAGACTTTTTTTTTATTTGGAGGGTTTCCAACAAGTAGTAAGTAGTAGCAGGAATAGTACTAGTAGTATTAATGTCAATGCGTCCTAAGAAAGAAAAGAGAGACGGGTACCAAACAATCAGAAAAGTGAAATAAAAAGAGGGGTTAAAAGAGGTGATGGGGAGGGCGATAAAAGCTTAGATGAAGTTAGATGAAAAGAGAAAAGAGAGAGGGTTGGGTGAAGTTGTTGTAATGCCCTTTGGGTAATATTCCGGTCAAATACACAAATATAGTAGTAGGGGAAAGGGAAAGAAGAAATTCCAACAAGTAGCTGTTTATTTAATAGGCAGAAAATATTTTATGACGTCACAAACAAAAAAACAACCCTTATAGATTTTTTTTTGTTTGTTCTTTTTTAATTAATTAAATAAACGCCAGAGGGTTTGGCAACAGAGGAGAGAAATAGCCACCGGGATCGTTGTTTTTAATGTCTGAATTTCGGTTGGGTGGACTTGAAAAACAAGCGTGTGGAAAGTTCTCCGATAGGCATTGGAAATATATAAGATAAATAAATATATTCAAGTATAAAATAAGATCCTAAATGGCCTTAATATGCCAAAAAGGGAGATTAAAAATAAATAAATAAAAAAAAAAAATTTTTTAAATACAAATGTCAATATTTATAATCTAAAATGGGAGTGGATTCAGACTCCAGGTAGTCGGATGAATTTATTTAAATATTTTGGATACCAAATGGTATAAATAAATATATCAAACCCCCACATATTTCAATAAAGAGTATCTTATAGAGTCTATATGGCCTAAGATGCTGAAAAGATTTTAAAAAAGTTTTTTTTTAAACACTCACACTTTTTTTCCACACATACCCACAGTCTTTTTAGCAACTCAGGCCATATAAGACTAAATTTATATATATATAACATATTATATACGAGGGCAGGTCAATAAACCCGTGACTATTTGAATTTCCCGCCTCTTAACTGAATTGGCAACACTGCTCCTGTCAGCAGGCAACTATCAGCTGACTCCTGTCGAAACTTGAACCAGCTGGGTCTTTTGGTTTTTGTTTGACATCCATTAATAGCAGACTACCTCGTGATTTGAGAAGAAAATGGAAAAAGTGAATCCATGAATTGGGATACGAAATGCTCATCCGCCCTATTCTCCGGATTTAGCCCCGAGTGACTATTTCTTGTTTCCAAACCTGAAAAAATGGCTCGGCGGAAAGAGATTCGACTCCAACGATGACAAATCTGATTTTTTGGAAGGGATAAAAAAATTGGAGAAACGTTGGATAAAGTGTATAGAGCTCAAAAGAGACTACGTTGAAAAATAATATAATTTTTTATCCAAAAACCTGTGTTTCATTCAAAAAGTCACGGACTTATAGACCTGCCGTTGTACATCAGGTTTTGTAAGCCTTGAAGAAAATTCATATAATTTCAAATAACCAACAAAAGTATTTGGCTCCATTTCTCCTGATGACTAAAATTGCTTTCTGAGTGAATTCAAATAACCGAATGCCGTGCTGTGGTCCAGTGGTTACTTTACTACAGTAAATAACATCAAGAGTTTTGTTAGCTTAAGTTTAGAGTAATTTTTTTTTGTTTATCTCAATATTTTGCAGCACCCCTTAGCCAATCACACGGCACCCTTTGGATGCACACGGGCTGGAATCTACTGATCTAGTGTATTATTTAAATGTTTATATAATAATTCAAATAAAGCCTTTCGCGCCAGAGTTTAAATTTATTTATTTTTAATTCCGAGAGAGTGTCGGGTTTCTCTGATACTTCATACACCCCTACCAGAGATTATTAATATATAATCAATAATAAATTTCATTAAAATAAAAGTAACAAGATACTTTAATTTTAAATGAAAGGAAAAACATAAACTTTAATCGGTTTTTTTGAGTTAGACCGGTCTTGAACTGGACAGAAGATATACCTAAAGGAGCGTACAAGTAATACGTAACGCAATACAGCAAAAATTGTATATTACGTAATGCAATTTTTGAAGATTTTTGACCCCCCCTCCCTCTCCCATGTAACGCGCTGTACATTTTTCTGGAACCTCCACCCTAGACGTTACGTAACGATCAAGTGGTCACAATTTTGTTGCGCAAAGTACAGAAAGTCGCTAAAATATCAGTTACGTAACGCGTTGTTCCCCCCTTGTAACGCATGGTAACGTTTTACGAGACCCCCCTCCCCCCTAAATTGCGTTACGTAATACTTGTACGCTCCCTAACTCAAAATTAATTTTTTGAGAACTCCCATTTGCTTCTCATTAAAAAAAAATTATTTATTTTTTTAATCAGGGCTGTTGATCGATAATTATTTATATAGCGATATATAGTGATTTTAATTAGAAACTTTGTCTCGGAAAGGAGGGGGCGGTGTTATTAAAATTAATCCTCAATTTAACACCCCTTTTCACTTTATAATCACTTACGAATAATAACCAAATTTTAAAGATCTTTCTTGTCATTTCAAAGAAAGCACGGCCGGAATTTAATATAAAAATATATAATAAATAAATAAATAATTCATTTCAACTGATCCCCCATAATCAACATTGATTATATAATAACCAATATTCTGTTTCATACAAATCAGTTTAATTTTATAATTAATAAACAAAATTGCAAATTGTTATATCCATGTATTAATATTCAGAATATTGCATTTAAATTTTAAATTTGATGTTCATAGAATAAATCAATATGATATCGAAGAGAAAAAAAAAATCTCTGTATATTGTGTAGCGTATAAAATTCCTAATTAATTAAATCGATGTACGTTTATTTTGAATTGAACAGAAAAACGTAATATAATAATAATAATAAAAAACGATATCGTAATTTTATTACTTATCAATTTTTATATTACATCATCAACTTGAAAAATTAATAGTAATATTAATTAATAGGTTCTCAATCGCCCTCCATTTTTTCTATTTTTATTTTTTTTTAATTTTATAAATAAGATTTTTAAAATTTTTCATTCTCTAATTTTCAAGGGGATCATTAGAAAGATGAAAAATCATGAATGAGGGATCCACACATCCGCAGCAGGTTTGCATTGCAGCAATATACACGCCCCACCAGGGACACATACACATTTTTCTTCTGGTCACTTTCGATCTACTGTGTGTGTCCCTGGTGCGGGGCTTGTGTATCCCTGTGTGTCCCTAAAGGTTCACTATGCAGCATAGGCGTAGCCAGGGGAGGTTCAAACCCCCCATGGGACCCAAGCCATGACTAGATATTTATGTTCTAAAAGAGTAAGAGAAAGTAAAATATAATAATTTATTCAAGCTAAAAAAAAAACCAAAATGATTTATAAATACCCTAAAATAATCTTAAATTTTTTAAATTTTTGAAAAATTTTCTTGAAACCCCACCACTCAAAAATTTCTGGCTACGCCTATGCTATGCAGACCTGCTGCGGGCGCGTGGATCTCTCGATCATTTTTATTCATTTTTACTCGGGTATTTCATCAATATGCAAATCTTGCATATATTGCCAATATTGCAGCAATATGCAAATATTAAAAAATTTTCCCCCATACCCCAAGAAAAAGTTGAAATGACGTCACTGACTAAAATACGTATGAATCTGAAGAGTGGGTTTTAGAAAAGCCATTTAAATATTAATATAATTAATTTAAGACACAAAAATATTCGTATTGTGATAATATTGTATTCACCAAGTGATCAATATGATGTTTTATGTTTGAATTTAAAAATTCAAATGTAAAGTATTTTTTTTTTTTTTTTTTTCTGAGAATATTAAATATAAGATTTCATAAGAAAAATTTTTTATAAAATGTGTAAAAAGTTCCAAATGGGACCCCCTTTTGAATCGAAATTAACATGCAAATCCCCATAGTGATTTAACATTGGTTCTATGGAAGTAAGAGCAGGAAAATAAATTTGAAAAATCTGAACTACTACATCAGTAAAGTGTACTTCAAACAAATTTCACGAAAAATTTCACTGATATACTTTTTAAAGACCATCTAAAAAATAATTGATTTTTGAATTTTAAACAATTTTGGCGGAGCGAATTTTGAGAAAATCGAAAAAGACTGAAAAAGTACATCAGTAAAGTACTAGTACTTTTTGGCCGATTTTGTTCCAAGAATTATTTTGAGTGTCCGAGAGGGTACCAAACTTAAATATAAAATTTAAATCCTGAAGCTCAATTCCTTCATGCTAAAAATCGTGGGGGATCCACTTTTTTGTACTCAGGGGACCTCAAAACCATCAAAATCTCGACATAGAATTTTTGAGATGATTTTCTCTCTATATATTTCATATATAGGGTAAGAGAAAGTAAAAAGTGAGTAGTTGTGATTAGCTGAATATTGTGGTTGACTTGAGATCGTGATATTAATTTAAACTTTACCATAAATAAACATATTTATTTATTTATTTAATCGACTAATAAATTTTTAAATTCAATTGCTACAGATAGTAGGCTCTGTATTTTTTTATTCAAATATTTATTTTCTTTATCAATTTCATATTATAATTATTCAGCAAGCAATAAATGTTTTTTATTTTGTTAAATAAAATGGTGTTGTATATACAGTATATTTATGCATATGATATGATAAATAATATTTGTTGAAGAAAAAAAAATAAATATATTAATTCAATACAAGCATTCATAACACATCCGGCAGGCATCCATTAAAAATATTCTCATAACAAAAACAAGTCATTTATTTATGCATTTTCTGGTTTCTATCACTCAGGAATCTAGAAATTTATTATATTTTTTTCAATGTGACTATTTAATTTTTTTATAATCAAAAATTCAAATAAGTTAAAATTGTTTTTTTTTTTTTATTGTTTTCGTCGCATTGGTCCTCTCCACAAATTACTAGAAGTTATTATTAGCGGCGCCTAAACGTACTTAAAAAAAAAAAAAAAAAACTAGATTATTATAAGGAATATTTCAATGCGATTTTTTTAAAATGAATTATATTCATAAGGGATTATTGGGACAGAAAGTTATACTTTTTTTAATGAGTTATTAAAAATTTAAGGAAATTAATTTTTTTTGTTATCCAGCAAATACAGCCAGCAAACTATCTGTCCCAATAATCTTTAATTTTTTTTTAATTTAAAAATGAATTTATTGTTATTATTAATCGCATATTAATTAAGAAAAATTCAAGATAAGAATAGTAGATATATTTAAAAATTATGTGTCAAATAGTTCAGCACTCTTGCAAAAGATGGCAGACTAGTGTAACAACCAATATACTATTAGCCTATATCTGGCCTATATTTATATAATTATATGCTTTTATAAAAGATACATAATATATAATAACATTTATAAAGTATTCATTGTTAAAAGATCAATGTTAATCAAGCAAATTGCATTAAATTATTAGCCCTGGATAATTGTACCTTAATATTTGAATTTCGTTTAAACTATAAAAGGCCGAAGACAAAAATATTAATTTATTGGATTTTTGCAATAGTGTTTTTCTTTTTTGATTTCGAGAAGAGCCATTTCTTATAGACAGCTAAATCAAATTCAAGGCGGCTCCTGGGAAGCAAGACTGTAGAACGTCCGCCGGAACTCATCGGTACTTTGTTTTTTTAAATATATGCAAACTCTAAATGACCTCAGTAGCCGAGAATAGTATAATTAAATATCTGAAGTATCTTTATTTTTTTCAAATGTTATAAAAGTTTAAGTGATTTGATACTTGATAATTACAAAAAGTAAAGCATTAATGTTTTTTTTTTTTTTTTTTTCAAGTTCATTTCAAAGTTCCAAGGAGTGGGGTTCGGATCCCAGGCAAATAAATATTTATTTAAATTAATTGAATCCCAGTTGGTATAAATAAATATGCAATCTTAGTTAAGTATCTTTTATAATCTAAGATACCGAAAAGACTAAAAACAAAAGTAAAAGTTCGTTTGCTTTGTTTTTATTTATTTATTTATTTTATATATACAGTAGTCTATTTATTTACATAAGTAAAACTTTGCATGTGAATTTTGATCGTTATCAATATCAATTTTCATTTCTTCTTCTATTTTTAAATAAAAAAAAATGTTGTTAAAAGTTAAATATGCAAAATCAGGAGGAGGGTATTTAAATATGAATTATGGTCTTTTTCTTATTTTGATTTAAAAATACATGTTTTTAAGTTTTTTTTTTTTTTTCTTGATTATTCATAAACACATGATTTAAATATTACACCAAAATAAAAAAGAAAAGAATAATTATTAGAACAGAATACAATACTCTTGCCGATTGTCAAATTTGTTATCAGACGTCTGAACGACAAGTAGGCCTACTTGTCGTTATTGAGAGAAAAGTATTATTTATCAATAGATTCTTTTCATATTTTCATAATTAATTGATATCCAGTTTAAATTTACCACTGTTTTAATAAGATCCTCATTGGTTTTCAGGGGCGTATGTAGAAATTTTTTTTGGGAGGGGGAGGGGGCAGAATTCACTTCCCCTTTTTTGATGAAATTAAATTTTTCCGCAGGGCGGGAAAATTTTTCCCCCTGCCATTAAAATCATTTTTTTAGAGACGAATTTTTGCCGCCCTTCAAAAAATTTAATTTTTGCAGGGCGGAATGCAATGCGTTTTACCTTTATTTTTTTATGAAGACGATATTTTTTCCGCCCTGCGGAAAATTTTACACCCTTTTACGAACAAAAGTATCATTATTGGCTATACACCCGTATATATGTATGTAGATGTAGAGGAGGTGGCCCTGTTCACTGTATACCCGGATATATGTATACAGATTTGGAAAATTTCGAGAGGGGGCTTAAATCAGGACTAAATTGCCTCAGCCTTAATGGAATTGCCAATTTATTACTAAAATATTCCTTCCGTATAAATAAATGTGCCTGGATCATATATAGTTTTCGTAATTAGAAAAATTCAATATTATTTAAAGTCCAATAGCGTAAGATTCCGAAAAGACAAAAAAAATTTTATCTCATCTGAAGTCAATTTATGGAATAAAGGGGCCTTAGTGAAGGCTTCCAGTTTTTTTATGCATTTATCTGAAAAAAATATTTAATCAAACCCCTGGATCTTAGATAACCTTATGGGATTAGAAAAAAATCATGTAGTTTCCTTAGGATGAGATAAATTTAATGATAGATTTGGGTTTTATACATATTCTACTTAATTATTATATTGACAATGTTATGCACGAAGGAACCAAGCGCCATTAACCTAAATCTGGGATAAAAGACATTTTATTTGCACAATCGTAAACAAAACCAATGCCTTTTTTCATGTT
The DNA here is from genome assembly GCA_023213315.1 of Euborellia annulipes. Classification (NCBI taxonomy): domain Eukaryota; kingdom Metazoa; phylum Arthropoda; class Insecta; order Dermaptera; family Anisolabididae; genus Euborellia; species Euborellia annulipes. The sequence continues at coordinate 25,013 of JAKCPI010012342.1, read as the reverse complement.
TTATACAAAAAAAGTGCACAGATTAATAATGTTGCTATAAGAGGCGATATTATCTCAATTTCGAGCATAATGGCGCTTGGTTCCGTTATGCATAACATCGTCCATATATTCTAGACCATCCAAATAAAAAGTTTGGTAATTCAGTTAATCAACAAAAGAATTTTTTTGATAATATAATCTGGCCAATAAATTTTCAGGACTTGTGATTGGGGGTTAAAATTCTCATTCAACTGTATCCAAAAAAGAGAGTATTTATATATTGTATGAACCATACCCTTATATAATAAATATATACGTATGTAAGTCTGGTTCATTGTTTGAACCATATTTGGATGATGTTATGCATCAAGGAACCAAGCGCCACTAAAATCTGAGATAAAAGGCATTTCATTTGCACACTAGTAAACAAAACCAATGGCTTTTTTATTGTTTTGTACAAAAAAGTGCACAGAGTAATAATGTTGTGATTTAAATAAAGAGGTAGATCTTCTTTTTCTCTACAAGATGGCGGTCTTATCTCAATTTCGATGATAATGACGATTGGTTCCTTTATGCATAACACCTTCCATTTATTATATAAGATTCAGACAATGTATGTAGTGAATAAAATCCACTATGACACATTCATAAAGATTTTATGCCGACTTCAAACAAGGAACCGAAACGTTAGCAACGTAAATTGAATAAATATGTATAGAAAAAACTATACGACGTTCTAATTAGTAAATTGGCTAACTCCATTTTTGTTTATTTTTCAGGAGAGCCAAAAAACATTTCATTGTCATTGTTATAGCCATTGTTAAACACTTTTCGTGCGGCAACTTTTCGAAAAATTTGAATTACGCTCTTACCCAGTTCAGGGCATAAGAAGAATCTGACGTTGATTAAAACCTGAAAACACACCGTACCAGCATCTTGGATTTACATAAGGAGAATGATATTTTTCAACAGAAAATACAAAAAAATGATTTTCGAAAAAAAGTGGAATTAGGCACTTTTCTACTGATAGCTGTATTTCTCATTCCCTCCATATTTACATCACATCTATACAATTGCTTTTTATAAAATACCAGTTATTTGTTTTTGTTTTCGTTTTTTTTTTTAAACATTCACATTCACACAGTCTCTTCGCAACTCAGGCCAATTAAGACTTTACGATAAACGTTATTATTTATAAGGCATTTCTATTTAAGCCAATTGGTATCCAAATGGTTTAAATAAAATCATCGGACTGCCTGGGGTCCGAACCCGCAACGTTCCGTATAGAAGGTAGGCACGCTACCAACTAGACCAAGCCCGCAGGCAGTTATTTGTTATTCACTAGATAGAAAGAACATTAAATTTGAGACTGTTTTAAACGAATTATTCCTCTTTCTGATTTGTCTTATTAAATTACTTTTGATTTCTATGCAGATAATCCAATAATCAAAATGTAATAAGCGATTTTTTCAAAGCTGCTGACTGATAGGAATCAGGAAATTGGAGAAAAAGCTTCGCTTTTTTTTCACCGTCATTTATTTGCAATGTTTTTTTTTTTTTTTTGTATCAAACGTACTATCCGATAGAGGAGAGAATATAAACGAGCTGTAATAAAATATAAAAAGAGGGTGGAAATCGCTTACTGTGCTGCGTGGTGAGTGGCGTTGCCAAGGGCCGGTAGAACGGCGGCGCGACGCTCGCCTCGGTGGGACTTCCTGGCCCCGGTGACGCGCTTGTCTGCGTTGTGGTAGATGTTGTAGTCACTTGCTGTTGATGCAGCAGCTGCTGCATCGGTTGCGGCGGTAACATCGACTGCGGCGGCGGTGGCGGCGGCGGCGGTGGGGGTGGTGGCGGGGGTGGGGACGGGGGTGGTGGTGGTGGCGGTAGAATCACTTCAACTTTAACAGCTGCAGCCGCCGCTGCAGCTGCACGTGTTGTCGTTCGAGGTGGCCAGGAATTAGATGTAGAGGCGGCGGCGCCAGTCACATGATCACCTCCGCCACTACGTGTTGCGGATGATGACGATGATGACATGGCATACTTGTTGCACGCCTTTTTCACCATATAGCATCTCGGCATGTTGGACAAAGAAGCTCTACTTATATATTCGTTGTCCCAAAAATCTCTACCTTTTTTTCTAATATCTAATTTTGTTTATTTTAATCTAATATAATATTGTTATATAAATATATTTTATAAATAAATTTTTTTCTATTAAATATATAATTATCTATATATGTATATTGCTTTCGTTGCTATCGTATTGGTAAATATTGCTTCTTCGAGCTTCGGCGGCGGCTATGGCGTCGACGGCGGCGCTGAGCGGCGGCAGTGGGATGTCGGGGGGTCTATGTCAAAAATTTTAAACAAAAAATTTGTGTAAACAAAAAAAATAATTTTTTATATGTATATACACAGATTGAATTGGTGTTTTAGTTTTTTCTTCTTACGTCGTCTGCGTCGTTGTTGTTGTTGATGCTGTTGTTGTTGTTGTCGACATTTAAATGATGATGTTAATAAAAATGTCGACTCTGGCCGCATCCAGGGCCGGCGCCTGTCACGGCGCCATTGCTCTTAAAAATATATATAAGGGTTTGTTTGTCCTTTGACGTGGAGAGGGGTGGTTATTTTTTTTTTTTTAGTAGTAGTAGAGTGCAGCAGCAGCGGCGGTGGGTGGTGTAGTGGGTGGGGGGTAGGGAAACCGGGAGGACCACCTGTTACCCACTCGACAACGACAACCGCTACAACAACCGGCGGGGGGTCACCAAAATAAGTCACACAGACACTTATACACTGTGACAAAGGCCACGTTGATAAATATTTATCCAATTTATAATACACACTCACAGAGATTTATACACTAAAATTTCACTTCATTTAATACACTTGGTTCCTCAGGGAAAAAAAAAAATAAAAAAAAAATTTGTAACGCAATCACATATAACCACAGCACAGAGTGAGATAGAGATAGAGAGTGTTGGTGTATATGAATTAGTATAGAGTTTTTTCGCAGAGAGGGTTCGGGTTGCTCGGCTTGGCTCGGAATGGCCCCCTTCGCAAGGGTTGCGCCCCTTGCGTTGCACAAAACGACAGCTAGAGGCGCGCGTGTTGGAGGATGCGCGCGCACCCTGTGAGCTCTGTTAGGGTGGGGGTGCTCATCGATCCATTTCTGCGCGGGGCGCCACCTGTTACCGACGACGCCGCCGCATCGATCCGCAGCCCCTGCTAATATCCCTCTCCCTTATACACACACACATACACATATAAATATAAACACATATATATATATATATATATATAAGTGTTCAACTGTAAATCATAAATTGCTTTTTTTTTAATGAAAAATTTTTATTTATTTATTTATTTTTTTTAATAACAAAACAACCCCCATGTTTTTTTCATTTTTTTTTTTCAAACTTATTCAAAAACAAATTTCTATTTATTAAAAAAAAATTTTTTTTGTATTTCCTCTTTAATTTGCATTTCCTTTTTCCAGGAAATTTTTAATAAATAATAAAAAAAAAGGCTTATTCGCACTCGTTAAAATTGGCCTTTATCTGAACAACATAAAGAGGAAACAAAAATTATTGATATCAATTTTTAGAAAAAGTTATTAATTTGAATCCTCTATCGCTTCAATAAATTAGCGCTCTGAATTATTTAAAATTGTTCGTCAAAAAAAAAAAAAAAAACTTCCCCATGCATTTACTGTAAATTATAATAAACAAATGGAAATTTTTTTCTAAATAGTATTTTTTTTTCTCAAGATAGGGAAAATAGATTGGTTTGCTTTCTTATCTAAAATTAGCTTTAGGAAAATAAATTTTTTGAATTCAAGCTTCAAATTTAAATTTCTTTTATTCTTATCTTCCTTAATATATTTTCACTTAAATTAAATTAAAAATTCTACTATAGCTATTGCACTTTATCTGTCCAACTTCAAACAGGAAGAAAATTCTTATTATAAATAGGTAAAAGTCAACATTTTTAGTATTGTAGTTGTGGCTGTTGAGTTGTATCTAAGAGGTTGCAGAAGCAGAGACTGACAGCCAAATTTTTGACCTCTATCGAGACCGAAACGTCGAACTCAATATCATCATCATATATTTTATTCACTAAATGAATTCATCAGAAGAGATAACAATATGGAGTACAAAGTAAAGTATTAATAAAGAATAAGTTATTGTATATTTCTTAATTCATAATTTCAGCTCTTCCCCGTATAGTCGTCATTCGTTGATTATAAAAGAACGAAACTTCAAAACCCCATCCATAAAGCTATAAATCCTCTTCAGATTAATGGTTTTCTAGAATCAACCTTCGGAATTTCGTTTTTAATTGATGAAAAATAATAACCTCTCAGGGATCGATAGATGAGGCATCTGGCCAAAATATGGGACACTCAACCTCATTACAATTACAGAGCGAACAAATTTCACTCTGGTTCACTATGTAGACGTTATTGCTGACCGTTAACTTCAAGATATATTTGCCCGTTGTCCTCATTTGCGTCCACAATCTAACAAAAAGGAATCCCGTTGCCCACCTTAGATATTCCTATGGTCCAAACCCATGCAGAAAGGCAGTCATAAAATGAGCTGAACGAGGACTGGTTTTCAAAATCCAGATTCTTGCCTATCAGCCTCTATTGGTTGGTTTATTTCTTCTTCCATCAGGTATTTGATGGCTATTCTATCCTCAAGGTTACAACCTGAACAAACTCCTAACCTGGGACACCACAGGATAGCTTGTGAATGGCCTGTAAAATGGGCACATTAAATAAATAAATAAATAAATAGCCAGTTGTGCCTCGCACCCGAGTCATCCTCCAAGGATAGAAGCCTCCTGAAGAACATTTTGGGGTACCCATCTTCCTCCATCAACATCACCTTGAGCAAGCATCTCAATGAAAGTTTCAGGATTGTACTGTATGTGAAATACGGATTGGTACGATTTTTTTACCAACTACAAAATCTCTTACCAAAATACGAGCAAAATTCCTATCTCAATCCCTATTTCACCTTAATAAACAAAAAAAATTTCCTTAAATAAATTAAGGAAAAAAAAATATTCAAAACAATATTTAATAGAATAATTTTTTAATAACCTCGACGGACCATTGCCTTTTCTTAATTATGTAAAGAAAATTATTATTATTTTTTATTTTTAAAACACACCTTTTTTCCCACTCACACTCACCCACACCATTCACACTGTCTTTTCGCAACTTAGCCATATAAGACTTGACGATAACCGTTGTAATTAATATATCAATTTGGGGTTCAGGCATTTCTATTTAAGCCATCTGGTATCCAAATGCTTAAATAAAATCATTGGACTGCCTGGGGTCCGACCCCGCGACGTTCAGTATAGAAGGTAGGCACGCTACCAACTAGACCAAGCCCGGGGACCACTCCGCTATTATCATATAAAGATTATTTAAGTATTGGAAAAAGGGAAAAAATATAGATAATTTATAATTTTTTTTTTTATTTGTTTAAAGTCTTTTTCGGCATCTAACGCCATTTAGAACCCATCCCTATTTATTATATTTCAAATGATTGATAGCCAATTCTAATGAAATAAATTTTTCTTGCTTGGGAAGGAAAGCGATCCCGAAACCCCAAGCCCCTAGAAGCTAATCTAATGTCTTCTCTCTGAGCCATGGGTCACGGATTAATTTATAAATTGAATACAAGTATTACTAAAAAAAAAAAACCAAATCCGTTTTTCGGGGGAAACCCTTTTCTCCTTGTTTTAAAAAAATCCCCAAAAACCGGGTACCGGTTTTGGGTTTCCCCCCGGGTGCCCAACCCTAATCTAGTCTCACCACCGCACTAGGAGTTCCACAAGGGAGGTGCAGAAATCTCTTGAAGAAATTCAGCTGAACCCTCTACAAGAAATCGTAATGTAGAAGAGACCAGACAAAAACATAGAGAAGGGTGGTACGTCGGCCCTATAAAATATTTCAAGAAAAAATTTGGCTGCCAGTCTCTGCTCCTGCAACCCTTCCTTGATATGTCAAAATATCTCTATGCTCTCTTGATATGCTGTTTTCGAGTTTCTTCATTAGAACTGGAAATGCTTTTGAATTGACCTATTGTATTTTAAATATTAATTCTTTTAGAAACCAACGATGCAGTATAATGTAGGTTCTTTTTTGAAGATTTTGAAAATAATATTTCAAAAAAAAAAATATACAAAAATGTAAAAAAAAAAATTTTTACAAAGTTTTTTACATAAAATCTTTTTGAAAGTGGCAAATTGTTTTCTGCTTTAATAACACATCAAAATTAAGATTAGTTTTTTTTTTTTTTTTAATTACAATTCACAAGGCATATAAATATTTTTTTACCTCTAAGTATTTCATGAGTCTAATAGTATTATATCGTGTTGAATAAGCAATATTCTGGGTAATCTCATAAAAAGAACTCCAACTAATGTCATAATACAATTAGATGCAAAAAAAATGAATAGTAAAAAATATTTTTATGCTTTTGGATTATAATTTTAAAAAAAAAATCTCAATTTTGATGTCTTTGGGTGAAGGTTCCATTGAAAAAAGTTCTGATTAGAGTTTTTGGTTGTCAACAATAAAACTTTTTATATAAAAACATCTAAGGCTACCGATTGAGCATAAATGCTCAATGCAAAACATTTTTGACGAATTGTGCTTAAATTTTTTTTTATAGTTTTAATATATGGGTCAACGCACACTGATTAAGCTAAACCAAAAAACACAATTAGGCTTGATTCGACATCATTGAACAAAATGTTTTTTTGTCATTGAGAGTTTTTGCTTAATCGATGTGCGTTGGAATTGAGCAAAATGTCGAAGAGCGTTTTTGCTCAATCGGTGTGAGTCCAGGCTAATTGAATTATTATGTTTTTGAACAATTGTCCAAAAAAAAGCTACGTTATTCTAAGATTCGGATTTTAAAGATTTAATACTAATATTTTATTTATTTTTTTTTTATTTATTTGTCTCTGAGGTAATTTTCGTCTTTGAGAAGATGAAAGAAAAAATACAACGTGGTGACGTATTTTATCTAACACAAAATCTCGAATAATGAAATTAAAATTTCATTGACTCCAAAAGATCTTAAAATTTTTTATTTTATTTAATTGGGTTACCTACTTCTCGCAGTCATTGATTATATTCTCCCAATTTTCACCTAAAAATGCATTTATCTTTATTTATGTAAAAATTGATTGTCCTGAAGAAGGACGTAACAGGCGTCCGAAACGTCGACAATCTATAATAACAAAAACCAACTTTATTTTTATCTGATTTAATTTCCTGGCTATCATCCTGTTTCCATATTGTATTTTTGTTTTTATCTGCTATACGATATATATTTATTGAAATCAGATGGTGAAATGATTTAAAATCCATAGGTTAGAACAGGAAGCGAACCAATGACCCTTAGATAAGCTTCTCTAAGCTAAGGACTAAATGAATTAATAACATTTTGTGAGAACCTCCTTTTCTATAAAATGTCACAATTGTAAAGTGTAAAAATATTATTATAATAATAAAGTAGAATATGTGATCAAATAAATAAACTTGATAATTAAATTGATAAATGTATTCATTATTCTATTTGCCGAGTGATACGAGATGCGGATGCCTTAAGCCTTTGTCCTGAGCGTATTACGTCAGAATACAAATTGAATTGTGAATGTTTAATTCATTACATCGTTAGAAATCAAAATTACTAATATTTCATATGTCTACATACTAAATATCATATATATTGCGTATATCCAATTTCTCGGCAAATTGTTCTAACGTGGCAATTTCGAAACTTTAAAGCAATTTTATAAAACTTTTCTAATTAAAAATAAATGATATATTTTTCAACCCTGCTTTTTTTTTAATTTAAAACGATATTATTTTAAAATTAAACTTGTAAAAAACATGATAATAAATTCATTATTTGGAACTTGTTTGTGAAGAAAATTTAAAGCTTGAAATTTAGTAATATATTTAATTTAATCATTATAATAATTATGGAAAGTAAGTAGCTACAAGTGCAGCAAAAAACAAAGCCTTTGCCCAAATGCCAAAGGAGACGTTTCGAATTTTATTTGTCCATCTTCAGTTGCTTTATTTGAAAGTTTTGTTATTTTTTTTTTTTTTCAAAATATTATAAATAAAAAATTATATATATATCATGTGCTGGTCCATGAAGCCAATATGGAGAACATATCGCCTATGTGAATTAATAAATTTTCGGTTATATATTTAAAATATTATAAATTAAATAATTTTTGAGATATTCACGAAAAATTGTTAAATATTATAAATATTATTTATTATCACCAGGGATGAGCAAAATCCATTAAAAAATAATCACTATCTATTGCGCAGAACCGGATTCTCAATCCGATCTGATTTTTCTAATAATAGCTCTATTTCTAGATTTTCCGATTTTAAATCCGATCCTCTTATCAAATTATTTTCATTAGAACTTTTTCTAAGAGGAAATTTTTCTCTGTGTGGAAATTTACTCATTTTTTTTTTTTTTTTTAATATAAAACTGAGTTCCCATTAATAACGCAGGTGATTTTGGTACTGGGGTATTTTTTGGTAGTGCTGATTCCAGAAATGCCATAGTTAGTTTTGCTCTTTAAGCTCTAGTTTTAGAGATATAGAGAAAATTAAATTTTAATGATAATAGTGCTCTAAGACGCCATTCGTAGATTTTTTTTTAATGGAATTTCACCTTAAAAATATGCAGATAGTTGAAATACCTAGAAATATAAAGCTTCAGTCCAATCGGAGGTTATTTATTGGTGCAAAACAAGACTAAAAGTTTAAAAAAATCGAAATTTTTCAGTTTTTTTTGAACTTTGATCACCCCTGATATATTTTCACAATCCATGAATTCAAAATAGATTTATTTACGATAGCCTATAGCTCCTTAGCTTTCCAAAAATTATTTATTCCTGAAAATCTGTTAATAATTATAAAAGTTAAAATCAAAACAGTTATCAAAGTCTGGTGAAATAAAACACTTTGGCTGCCTACCTTTTAGGCGCTTTGCTCTCTCTCCGGCAGTAGAGCTCATAGGAATTAATTTGGAACTATTTAGATATATTTTGCTCATAATTTCATTAATAGTTAACAGATTTTCACGAATAAATTATTTTTGGAAAGCTAAAGAACTATAGAATATCGTAATTATGTTCTTTTTTACATCCAGAGAAGTCAAAAATTATATGAAACATGGACATGTTTGGAATTAAGGTGCTATGGGAAATTAAATATATCTCGAAACTAAAAAAATCTGGTGTGACAGCACAGTACACAACTTTTGATTACTGCAGTTCAGAGAAACCTGTGTTCTGTGCGACCAGTCACACCAGATTTTTTAGGTTATTTTCCCGTATTCTAATTTAATTTCACTTTTTATTTTTATTTTACTGATTAAGAAAACATATTCTTTGATAAATTTTCGTTTTTGTTTGACAGTCGGATGTTTTTTTATTACCCCTGGGGTGGGTATTTAAGAGCAAAGCTAAAGGCCGAGCTAATCGGTCAGGGCTGCTGCTGCTGGTCTTTAAAGGTCGTCGTTGAATGTTAATAACTCTCGGCCTCCCTTGGACTCTCCCTTCGAGTATGAGTTAAAGAGAGACAGAGAGGCCTTGACCGGAAACAAATTTCCTATATTCTTTATTTAAGAAATTCTCCCTGGAATTGAAAATTACTAAAATAATTCTGCTCAGTAAGAAGAATGAAGACGACGGATTGGGAGAAGATGCTGATGAATGAAATTCATGTAATTTAAAAAAATAAAAATAAAATTTGACTGCTTGGGATTCGAACCCGCGACTCTTGGTATAGAAGGCAACCACACTACCAACTACATCAAGTCCGAGGGCAATTTTACATCTTGAATTATAATATATAAGCGGAAACTAAATATATCTATATTTAGTTGCTCTTAGCACTTAAGTTCCAAACTTGACCACCCGACTCATAGACGGCGCTGAGCTACGAATGATTCCACATCAGTAAAGTGTACTTGAAACGATTTCCACGAAAAATTTTACTGATATACTTTTTAAAGAGCATCTAAAAAATAGTTAATTTATGAATTTTAAAACAAATTGTTACAGCGAATTTTGAGAAAATAGAAAAAAACTGAAAAAGTACATCAGTAAAGTGTACTTCAAACGATTTCCACGAAAAATTTCATTGATATACTTTTTAAAGAGAATCTAAAAAAATATTTCATTTATAAATTTTACACAAAATTGTTGAAGGGAATTTTGAGAAAATCGAAAAAAACTGAAATAGTACATCAGTAAAGTGCACTTCAAACGATTTCCACAAAAAATTTTACTGATATACTTTTTAAAGAGAATCTAAAAAAATATTTAATTTATAAATTTTAAACAAAATTGTTGGAGCGAATTTTGAGGAAATCGCAAAAAACTGAAAAAGGACATCAGTAAAGTACTAGTACTTTTTGGCGAGGGAGTTATAGAGTTTTTAAAAAGTCGACTTGAAAGTCGAAAAGTCGACTTTCAGAAATGATCCGAGAATCGAAAAATATCAAATCGAAAATCGACTTTTCAAGCGCATTTTCCATCCCTATTTTATTGTCAATTATCAGAAACTTCTTTGGTTTATTTCCAGATTTTTTTAAACCCGTCTCTAATTTGCACTCATAGTTTGTATAACTTCCCCCCCCCCCTGTCACTCATATAGCCTACCTAGTATTTGTGATGGTTATTGGTGTTATCACCCGATGTGTTGTGGCAAGTGCATGCCACAGGTAGGAGTTCCCTCTCACGCACAATCTCTATTCAGGAGTGCATTGTATCTAATTCCTTGGATCAATCGCCATAACAACGTGATCATCATCATCAGCCTCAACGCAGATGGATCTAATTAATATCGATTATCTCTTTAATTAACACATCCCGTTATTAGCACCAAACATTTCCCTTATAATAATATAATTATTATATATTAGAAAGCTCGTTTGTCAATCTTTAGAGGCCAGCACTGGTAGTTTTAAATTTGTAATAAATATGAGGCCGTCGAAATTGAAAAACATCCAAGAAACATGAACAGAGACTACGGTCTTATCCTGAACGGAATTGTTTAAAAAATGGGAGATCTATGGCTCTGAGGTAGAGCATTGGTTTCGGAATTCAAAGGTCAAGGGTTCGCATACCAATCAATCTTTTTCGATTGAATTGGACACCAATCAATTGAAATAAATAGAGGTCTAAATAGCCTCCGAAGCCGAAAAAGCCTTAAAACGAATTTAAAAAAAATCATTAATTAAATTTAGAATTGACATTGTTAAATGTTTTTTTTTTTCTTTCTCTTTTTTCTCTCTTTCCCCCTTTTTTCGGGTTTGCTTTTATTTTATTAATTTTTATTATATATATATTTTTGTGGGGGGGGTTTTTTATTTAATTATTTGGGATTAAAATCCAAAAAAAAAACATCAGGCTCCCGGGGGGCCGAACCCCAGGCGGTGGGTAGAAAAGGAGGCACCCCCCCCACCACCCCCAACCCCCGGGGGATTGGTGAAAGTTAATTAAATTTGAATATTACTATTAAATAATTTAACCAGTAAGATCGATAACATGAAGTGAGCAATGCATGTGAACGAAGTGAAGTTGGCTACGAATAATGTTTGCGAGGCGAAGTTAGCCACGCATGTACATAATAAATAACCCTCAGTTAGGTCTATTCTCTAAAAACAGACTTTTAAATTTAAAATAAACAAGTAGGTGTTAAAAAGTAATGTAAATACAATCTGCTTTAAAAAAAATGCTATTCAAAATCACTTCCTTGCCTCAAATAGCTATTCTGTAAACAAAAATTCAAAGCCAAAACGTTAACATTTAATAGTGTTAAAAATTAATGTCATGTCTAGGGGGTGGCTTTAATATTTTAACGCCATGTTTAAAATAAAAATGGCGTCCTTAACCTAAAAAGTAAGGTTATGATTTTGATAGCTTTGAAATAAACGCAACATGTTAACATCGCTGTTAAAACTTTGTTTAGAAAATAGCATTTTTTTAACGCTGATTGTTTTTACATTACTTTTTGACACCCAGTGGTTTATTTTAAATTTTAACGTCTGTTTTTAGAGAATAGACCTGAGTTAGTGTTAATTGTTGAAAGCAGGGCCGGATCTAGGGGGCGGGGCGCAGTGGGTGCGTCGCCTGAACTTCGGAAGCGGCATATATATTTCAGGGTTAGGCATCGGCAACTTTTTCCGAAGGATGGAAAGACTTTAGTTCCGAAAAAGGATAAAATGTTGGCCGCAATGAAGTTTGTGTAAAGGGAAAATATAGTTTTTAAGAAAATTTTGGGGGCGGCAAGTTAAATTTTGCCCCCCCCAAAAAAATCTCCTAGTTCCGGCCCTGGTGTTAATTGTTGAAAATGAATACCGGATCTACCGGATGAGGGCTGCAGAATTAACAGCCGAACCATTGTAATTAATAGGACACTTTTTCTATTATTATTTGATCAAATAAACCACAATTTACGCAAAAAAAAAAGTAAAAATTTAACTAGTTTTTTGTCGATTATTCAACAAATATTATATTTACACACCACCCCCCCTCACTGATGAGGCACAAAAAAAAAAACTTATTTTGAGTCGCAACTCTTCATCAGAATCTACACTTTTGCCGATTTGATTAAAAGCTTTTTTGTCGTCACCCCCCCCCCCAAACCACTTTTCGACGACCTCAAAACGTGCGACCACAAAACTCGACATCGATTTTTGTTTTATTTTTCGCCTTAGCTGCCCTGTTCCCATATCATAAGTAAAAAATCTTTTTATTTCTAAATTTTTTTTTTTTTTTTTTAGGGGTTTTTCAGCATCTGAGGCCATTTAAATTTTAAACTATATTCTTAATTACGATACAAATGATCCAGGCAACTGATTTAAATACATATTCATTCGGGTTATCTGGGATCTGAACTCACACCACTTGACTTTTAAGATTATCAATATTTTTAACCTCACGGCCACGAGGGGGGGGGATTGTTACCTGTCGCCCTATCCACCTAGAGTTTGTGACTTTAATAAATGTATTAATTTATTAATTAGGACTTCTATAAATAAAAATTTATCCATTCATTTTATATAAAACCATTAAAATGAAAATTTAATTTTTTCAAAACTCTTTTGTTTCAAAAAAAAAAAAAAAAAAAAAATACATATTGTTAAAAGTTAAAGAGAATCATAAATAATTAAGTTAGCAACAGAGAAGATCGTTTCGAGAGGTCCCTTTTGAATTTTTTAGCAAAGTAAATTGAATTATTTTTAAGCATGGTTTTAAATTTACGAGAGCCCTAGCCAATTTCTCTCTTTTTTTTTGTTTTTTTGTTGAGGAGATGCCAAGTTGTGTTGTTGGCCTCGGGTTTCAATTTATCAACGCTTATGTTCCTTTCCAGTGAAATTTGATTCAAATCATCTACGTAATAAATGAATAACGAGTCCAACCTAATTTCTTCACTCTTGATGAGTTAGCTTCAATTAATTAGTCCCCACTGGATGGGGCTTTTCATTTTCGTTCATGTCCAATTTTTATACAATGCAAAGTGAATCCTGATTTGATTCCCTGACAGAGATTATCTTGCTCGTTTTTGAATTTAAGCTAGAAAATATTTTTACTCACTTAAAATTAAACCTTTATTTAAGCTCAATATAAAAAAAAGCTTTTATTTAAAAAGCACTAGATACTTTTTGCATGAAATAAATATTTGGGCTCTTAATGAAACTTAAAATATCATTAATAGAAAATTGAATTAAATTCTAATAAGAGGCAACGATTTTATTTTTTGTTTATAAAAAACTTATTTTCCTTTTTTTTAATTAAAATAAAAAAAATTTCAGAGCTTCTGGATTGCAATGGCTAGCAAATCTAATTTCCAATTTACCTTTACCCTTTAAATAAACTTTGAAAATGATTGAACAAATAAATAGTGTAAGGCCTAATCTAGAGTCCCCAATTTTTTGTATATATCTTTACGTTTCAGGACTTAAATACCCAGCAACAGGGGCGTAATAACACCCCTTCAGACCCTGCAATGCGAGGGGCGCAGAGGCCCAAGCGCATAAAAAATATATCAAAGAATATAAAAACATTATCATCAAAATAAAGTTGAGTATATGGGTAGCGTTGAATCAAAAAATGCCATCATGCATTGTTTTAGAGAAATTTGGAGAAAATAAATTTAAAATTTGCTCTAAAGTAGATCGAATTTTGAATTTTCAAGATTTCTTTAAGACGTGCACCCCTTAATAATATGCAGATATTTAAAATAGAAACAGCATTTGAAACAGTGAATAGGTAAATGTTGAGCCACTTAAAATTAACAACAATATCTTGGAGGAAGTAGATCAAATAAAATACCTAGGTGTAATAATTGATAAAGATTTAAATTTTAAAGAACATGGAAATTATTTGTTAAATAAAATTTCGAAAAAAATATTATTTTTTGGGAAGAGTATCTAAAAATCAACAAAACTATCAAATCAATTATACCTCACATAAATTATTGTAGCACTCTTTTGAATATCCTTCAAGTATATTGTATAGATGATTTACAAAAAAGACAGGATTGATGTATGAGACTTATACTGAAATGTAGTAGGTACACATCTATAAATATAATGTTGAAAACTTTGGATTTGTATAGTGTTAGTGAAAAAATATTATTTAACTCCCTGAATGTCATATATAGAATTAATAACAACCTAATGCCACAATATCTTGCGGAAAAACTAAAATTGGATGAAAAGAAATATGAATTGAAAGATAAAAATATTTTTATAATAGATAAATGTAAGACAACAAGACGATATTTTGTTAATGTTCTCTCATTGTTTAATAAGTTGCCTGATGAAGGAAATAAAAAATGACTTTAATAAATTTAAGAGATTATTGAAAGTACTTTAGAAGATAGAAGAAATGAAATGAAATTTTGTATATTCTTTTGTGTTGTGAATGTATATAATATTTAATCGCCCCTGGTTTGGCGTAGTAGGTAGCGTGCCTACCTCCTATACCAAACGTCGCGGGTTCGGACCCAGGCAGTCCGATGATTTTATTTAAGCCATCTGGATACCAGATGGCTTAAATAAAAATGCCTGGCCCCACAATAGATATATTCTCTACAACGGTTATCGTCAAAGTCTTAAATGGCCTCAGATGCCGAAAAGACTCTATGAATGTGTGTGCCAATGGGAGTGTGAATGAGAAAAAAGTGGGAATGTTTTTTTATTTAAAAAAAAAAATAAAATATTTAATCAAATAAACTAAACTATTATTAGAAATATAGAAATATTCGAGTTTCAATATACAATCTGGGGTGATTTAGTGATGCCTCAAATGGCTTAAAGTTTAGAAAAATCAACTGTAACTTTGGCACCCCTAAAGATTTTTTCCCAAATCTCGACATCGAATTTTTGACATGATCGCAATACTTTCTCTCAATATATTATTATTATATTATAGGTAAGAGTAAGTAAAAATTGATTCGGAGAAACAAAACGACCCAGATCGTAAATTTAATTCTTTATGGCTTCACATGCCTGAATAATTTCTATTTATCTTTATCAAGTCCTTTACGAGTATTTGTATATTTATTTCAACAACATTATAATATTAAAATGTTACGAAATAAATTTAGACGACATCTTCAATCAATTTCGAAACTTAAACATAATCATCAAGTGAGAAAGTTTTTGATATTTGTCCACTTAAATGTTGAATCTATAGAGTTAGTCTAATTGAAAAAGATTTTCTCTTTTCTAAAGGAATTTCTCTCAACTCATTTTAATCATCAACTTGTCCTCTTGCTCTTCTTCTTCCTCTTTTCATTTATACAAACGAAAGTTTAAATTTATTTTGTCATTTTCATTTCAATATTCATTAAACTTAAATAAAATCAAGTATAAATACGATATATTTAATAATTTAGAAATGGTATAGGGTTGTAGCCAAGGGGTACGGTGTCCTAATCTTTCCTCATCGAATTTCTAAAAAATCTGGTGTGACTGTGACACAAAATGAGAATATACACTTTAAAGAGCATCTAAAAAATATAATAAAAAAACTTTAAAAAAAAAATGCTTTTATTTAAATTGAACTAAAAAGAGAGAAATAATTTAATTGTTCTTGTTAAAATTGTTGAATATTTATGACTTAAAATAAAAGCGTGGGGCGCACATTGATAGCTTAAGGAATTTTATGTACTTAGAGCCTCGGAATCACTTTGAAGCGCCCCACGCTTTTATTTTAAGTCATAAATATTCAACAATTTTAACAAGAACAATTAAATTATTTCTCTCTTTTTAGTTCAATTTAAATAAAAGCATTTTTTTTTTAAAGTTTTTTTATTATATTTTTATTTTTAACTTTTTAGTCTTTTTACTTTTTTATTATAGAGTATTAAAAAAAAGAAGGCAGGATGCGTGAAATAAAATACCACATTAGTTTGGTCAATTTTGCTAAAACCCGACTCACAATTTGCATCATCAAAAATGACCCTTAAATATCAAATTTCACACCTCTAGCTCATCGGGAAGTGTCCTTAACAAAGACTTAAAGTTGCTGATTTTGAAAGAGTAAGTTAAATAAAAGCATTTAAAAATTGAATTTTAAACAAAATTAAAAAAAAAAAGATTGCCATGATTTTTTATTTCAATGAAGTAGCTGTATCAACCCTTTAAACAAGTAGACATATTTAATTAAGAGAGGGTTTTTTTTTCCTGTCAATTGAGATTATTTCTAGGTCAAAGGGGCACCGCTGCTCCGCCCAATAGCTTTTCTTAAACTTCACTCACACCTTTTCTGCCTGTTACGAGTTGTTATTGGACTCGGCAGCATAAATCTGCACTCAGCCGTGTATCCAGACCTACATTCACACCCACTCCTTTGGCTCCCCTCCAATTTGGCTCCAAGTTGGAAAAATTTTTTAATGGAAAAAAAAAAAAAATTGGAGCTGATTATAATTTATAATTGATTATATTCTAATCTCTTCTCTAATTATTAGTTATAATAATAAAATTGTTATTAATAATAGTATTGGTGATGGGTAGGCAGCCAGGATTAGAAATAAAACACGAAATTTTATCTCATTCTACTCGTCGACGTTTCGGGTGCTAATCGCCCCCTTCCTCAGGACTGAGCAGGTGTCAATTATAACAAAACGATGTCATAACAAATTGTTGTGTTATAATTGACACCTGCTCAGTACTGAGGAAGGGGGCGATTAGCACCCGAAACGTCGACGAGTAGAATGAGATAAAATTTCGTGTTTTATTTCTAATCCTGGCTGTCTACCCATCACCAATACTATACACAGTCTCCAGCCAAAGAAAATGTTATTAATAATAATTATTTCTTTATGTTCTATAAAATATTAATTTTTACTTTTAAAAAAGCAATTTTTTTTTTTTTGAGTATTATGGAAAAAGTAATTTTTTTTTGCCTTAAATTATAGATAGAATTATCTCACTTGTATCAAAATATGAAAAAATTGACCCGCCTTGAGCGGGCTTCGTGTCTGAACAGGAGGGCTACGCCCCCTGGACCCGCCTCAGCTGGCTCGGGCCCTCCTGCGGCGGACCCTCGCCCATAAAGTTCTCTATAAGACTGAAAAATATCGTTTCAAAATTCCAACGGGATGTTGGTCAAACAGCGTGACAGACGGAAACTCCGCGATTACAATATATAATATACTATAGATGAGGTTGGTCCAAGGGCGGATACAGGGAGGGGGTAAAGGGGGTAATTACCCCCCCCTCCCCGAGATTTGAAAAAAATACTTTTATTTCGAAAAAAATTTATTTTTAATGTAAAATTTTAAAAATTAATACTTAAAAATTTGATTTGTATTTATATTCTGGATAACAAGTACAGAATGCGCCTTTAAATTACCGAAATTAAGAAAAATAGTGTGCTGTGCGACGAGTCACACCAGATTACCCCCCCCCCCCCCGAGAAACACCTCTGAATCCGCCCTTGGGTTGGTCGAGATAGAATATTCCCGGGCCGCTGTGACTTCCCAATCCGGCCCTATCTACACCTATTTAATATTATAAACGCCTAATAAAAAAAAAAACAAAAATATACCTTTCAATATGACCTTTCAATATGAAATTTAAACTTAAGGAAGATTAATTTTGAATTGTGGAGTATTAAAAAACAAAAGGAAAAGACACTTTGATATCAAGCACACCAAGCGGGGAGAAGTCGAACTAAAAGACAACTTTGTTTGTTGTCTGATTTGATTCTCTTATGCAATTGACATTCAAGTAAATTTTAATGGCGATTCTTAGAAAATCTATTAAAAACTGATTATTAAAATGATTTATGACATGTATATAATAAATAATAAGAAATAGGATATTCATTAAATATAAACTTAGATGGTTACAAAATTTTATGATACACAATTCGACGAGAGAATTAATAGAGAAAACGAGAGTGAGAGAGACAAATTTTACAAATAGCTTACCATTAGAAATAATCCTTTGGTGACCCCGCAGTGTGAGACCAAGACGACGAAAGATGACGAAAAATAAATTTCCATAATCCAAGGGCACTATTTAAAACACTGATAATCACTGATAGTCACAAAATAAAAAAAAACTTTTTTAATAAAAAAACGCGAAAGAGTAGTGCACAAAGAGCGAGCCAAAAGGCCAACTGGCCACTGGCGCTCCAAGGTCGCCTTGCCTTTCTCCACAAAGAGGCGCGAAGTCAAAGAGGAGTGGAGGGGGGTAGGCGCGTGGAATGGAGGGGGGGTTTTAAAATATGGTGTGACTGGTCGCTCAGCACGCAACTTTCTCTTATGTTCTGTGCTCGTCACACCAGATTATTTTAATATTTTTCCTATTAAATACAAGAGTGTGTGCCTTAAACAATGTTGAGAACAAAATAAGAATAAACATTTTAAAAACATCTAAAAAAACAATTGATTTCTGATTCTGATTTTTGATCAAAATCGAATTGATCAAATTAACACAGACAGGCAGACCATTTTTTTTTTAATCATTCCCACTTTTTCCCATTCACATTCACACCCAAATGCACGCAGTCTTCTAATCCAAATGGCTTAAATAAAATCATCGGACTGCCTGGGATCCGAACCCGCGCCTCTTAGTATAGAAGGTTAGCACACTATCCTCTAGACCAAGCCCGCGGGCATTTATTGACATTAATCCAATACTCTATATATATAATTAACATATCTAGGAAAGAGAATAAAATAAATTTTGATTTTAATGAATATTATATTACTTTCTCTTACCTATGTATATATGTAATATATATATAGAGAGAGAAAGTATTGGTTAAATGTCAAAAATTAGATGTCGAGATTTTGATGGATATACACGTTTTGAGGTCCCCTGAATCCAAAAAAGTGGTTTTCGCAACATGGTCTGTCTGTCTGTGTGTGTGTGGGTGTGTGTTCAATTTTAAGCATGAAAGAATTGAGCTATGAGGCTGAAATTTTATAAGTTAAATACCCTCCTGGACCGTGAAAATAAGCTTTTAAACAAAATCGGCCAAAGAGTACTAGTACTTTACTGATGTACTTTTTCAGTTTTTTTCGATTTTCTCAAAATTTGCTCCAACGATTTTTTTTTAAATTCAAAAATCAATTAATTTTTAGATTCTTTAGATTAAATAAATTAGGATAATTAGAAAATAAAAGAGGCAGTTAAAATTTGAAGATGTAAAAGGTAATTAATAAACCCCCATTTTATGTGGTCGTAGTTAAATGAAAAAATGTCTATAGCTTTATAATTGATTGAAAAGACCAGTTTTGCATTTTTTCACAAATCCAACGAAAAATAAGAGAGATAGAGTAACTTTTTGAAAAGCGAATCTGCGCGTGAAGAAAAGCCTAGACGAGAGTGAAGCGAGGCTCCCTGGCTGCACTCTGGGCGCCGATCGAATTTGAAAAAACAAATTGATGCTCTCCCAGCATTTGAAATAATTGCCAAATTGATTGATTTCATCTTTTTATGCTTTTATAAAATTTTATTCGATACTTTATTTAACTATAAGAATAAAAGAATGCATATTTGTCTATAAAAAATTCAATCCTTTGAGAAAAAATAAAATTTCAAAATATTTTGTCTTCAATCAAAGAGATGCTCATTTTTCTTAAATATATTAAATAATAAAATCCATCCCTTTAAACCTTTAGTTCAATGCTTGTAAAACTTTTTGAGTCGCGGCCCCGTTGGGATCAAAATAAATATCTCACCCCCCTATTTTTTTTTTTTTTTTTTTTGCATTCTCTTGCCTATGTATGTTTAATTTTAAGCATGAAGGAATTGAGCTAGGAGGGTGAAATTTTATATTTAAGTTAGACACCCCCCTGAGGCGTGGAAATAAGCTTTTAATCAAAATCAGCCAAAAAGTACTAGTACTTTAGTGATGTAGTTTTTCAGTTTTTTTCGATTTTCTCAAAATTCGCTCTAACGATTGTTTTTTTTAAATTAATAAATCAATTATTTTTAAGATGCTCTTTAAAATGTATATTCTCATTTTGTCGTTGAAATCTTCTAAAGACCACTTTACTCTTGTTCTTCATAGGAAAGATAAGTGAAATGGTTTCCATGGTAACAGAATTTAAATCTTTTACTTTTTAGATTAAAATTCATATAAATCAATTATTTAGATGCCCTTTTAAAAAGTATATCAGTAATATTTTGTGAAAATTGTTTGAAGTACTCAAATCATTTCATCTAAATTAAATTTTACACTTTGATATTTAACTATCCTACAGTAATACAAGATCGAAATATCGCTTGTGTTCAAATAAATATAACGACCATGTGATGATGAAGAATTGAAAGATTTTACATCTAACTAAATATATAACTATCATTTATTTGGCAATATTCCCTGAGTGCTTAATTAATTTTTTTTTCTAGTTCAATTTTTATATTTCTTCCAAATGTCCAAAAAAAAAAAAACATTTAACTTAAAATAATTTTTCTTAGAAAAGGGGGGAGGTGACTTGGCGCTTTTCTCCTCAGCGACAATCAGAGCGGTGGGGTGGGGGAACCTGCCGCCCACGACCCTCCCCTCCTTTGGCCAATTCAAGAGTCCGAAATAAATAACATTGGAAATGAATAATTATTTGATAAATCAATTGTCTATAACTCGGAAACGGCGCATCCAATTCGCATCGGATTTTTTGTAATGAGTTTAGAATTTCCTAGAGAATATTCACATGGAATTAAAATTGAATAATTAAGAATATATTTTTTCCTTAATCTAACCATCCGTTCAACCAATCAAATGATAGTAAAAAGGATCATTGTTCTCTGAAATTTTCCCTTTTATCTTTTAATTAAACACCCCCCGGGACCGGAAAAATAAGCTTTTAATCAAAATCGCCCAAAGATTACTAGTACTTTACTGATCTACTTTTTCAGTTTTTTTTCGATTTTCTCAAAATTTGCTCCAACGATTTTTTTTTAAATTCAAAAATCAATTATTTTTTAGATGCTCTTTAAAATATATATTCTCATTTTGCAATTGAAATCTTCTGAAGACCACTTTCCTCTTGTATTTCATAGGGAAGATAGGAGAAATGGTTGCCATGGTAACAAAATATAAATATTTTCCCATACTTTTTTTTTTTTTTTTTTTTTTAAACATTCACACTTTTTTCTCATTCACACTCACACTCACACACACATTCACATGTCTTTTCGGCAACTCAGGCCATATAAGACATTTACGATATCCGTTATTTATGAATTTATATATATTAGAGTCCAGGCATTTTTATTTAAGCCATCTGGTATCCAGATGGCTTAAATAAAATCATCGGACTGCCTGGGGTCCGAACCCGCGACGTTTGGTATATGAGGTTAGCACGCTAACCTCTACACCACGCCCCGTGGGCTTTCCCATACTTATAAATTTTACATCTGAATTCATATGTTCCGTACTGTCGGGAACTAAATATATGTCGACACAAAAAATCTGGTGTGACAAGCACATACTCTTACCTTCGGTAATCGAAAGTTGTGTGCTGTGCCCCAGTCACACCAGATTTTTTTATTAATTATCATAATATATACAGAATAGAAATCAAGAAGCCCTTGCTCGCTGGCAGGAATGCTAATTAAGGTTTCGTTAATGCAATTAAGGATCCTGAACTGATTTTTCCGCAGCACTACGTTGCACTAACTAGCAAGGTAAGAGGACACTGAGATACGGAGACCACATCAGGGTGGTATAGGCTCTTAATTGGATCATGTACCCGAGTTGACAAGTTAGCCGCAGGCGGAATAAGGGGGTAGGGGGGTGGGGGGGCGGTAGAGAGACAAACAGGCAAACCGTCTGTCTTAGAGATCGTGTGCACAGTTTCTACTTGTTATACTATGTGAGTAGACGCTGTGTAAACGTCACAATCGAATTTAAGAACTATCTCCCCTACTATGTAAGGAGTCCCCATGTCTTGATTGATAATTCCTTAACTAAATAAATAGCTGGTGATTTTTTCTAATTCTTTTTATTAAAATTTAGATTAGAAAATACGCTAAATTTTTTCAAATAAATTTATATAAAATATCTGGTGTGACTGGTCGCACAGCACACAAATTTCTCTTACCTTCCGTAATCGAAAGATGCGCTCTGTGCTTTTCACACCAGATTTTTTGTGCCGACATATATTTAGTTCCGCCGATATATTAGAATTCAAGATGTATTGGAAAATATTTATATTTTGTTACCATGGCAACCATTTCTCCTATCTTTCCTATGAAGTACAAGAGTAAAGTGGTCTTCAGAAGATTTCAATGACAAAATGAGAATATACATTTTAAAAAGCATCTAAAAAATAATTGATTTTTGAATTTTAATCAAAATCTTTAGAGCAAATTTTAAGGAAATAGAAAAAAACTGAAAAAGTACCTTCAGTAAAGTACTAGTACTCTTTGGCTGATTTTGATCAAAAGCTTATTTTAACGCCCTAGATGGGTGTCTAACTTAAATATAAGATTTCAACTTTTCAACTTCCTAGCTCTTTTCGTTTTCGAGATATTTTGTTCACACCCACACACAATCAGAACATGCTGCAAAAACCACTTTTTTAAGAGTCAGGAAACCTCAAAACGTGTATATCCATCTAAATCTGAACATCGAAATTTTGACATGAAACCAATACTTTCTCTCAATATATATAGTCATATATACGTAAGAGAAAGTAAAAATAACAGCATATAAATTATGACGCCTGTCAGTTAGGCAACCACAACGAAGAACGGTTTGCGTGCAAAAAACTGCATTCATATTTAAAATTTTTGAATTTTCTAGAGTTTACTATCATATGAACCCTGTTATGTTATGCAATAGTGTGTCAAGCGCCCAAAAATTAAAAATTGAGTTAAGCACGGAATATTGTTTCAAATGCTATATAATTAATAGTATTTTTTATGAAACATGTCCTAAAAAAATTTATATTTAATGTTACTTGCACAATTGACAAAAAAAATTATATTTAATCCAATCAAAACAAAAAACTTTAATGTTAATTTTCTCAAAACTCGGTAGATGGCGTTTGACACACTAATGCGTAACAGGGTCCATATAGGAGTAATATATCCAATATTTTGCATCAAATAAGAAAATCCGGTATCGCATAGCATAAACTTTCTCCTACCTTCGATAATTGCGTGCGACCAGTCACATCAGATTTTTAATACTTGTTAAAATATCTATAATAGTTATCAAATTTTTAACAAATACAAAATTTTCTAAAATATTTATTTGCTCGTTTAGATTCCCTTTTATTCAAATGATTAATCATTCCAAATCTCTTCTAATTTGTATTTTGTAATTGTATTCATAATAATAATAATGATAACAAGTAGTTGCCATTAATGAGATTAGTGAAATAACTCATTTAGGCCTCTTCTCTCTGTTAATATTTAATTCAATTGTAATAAATCTGAACGAAATAAATTCCCAAAAGGACGGATCCCGCGCTAATCGGCTGGCGAAGGCCAAAAGGGCAGTGGAGGTGTAATTAGTACGCAGCCGATTAAAACTGAGGCCAATTTATACAAATAATAACAACAACACTCGGCTAATGTTCACACGTTGCCCATCTATAGGAGTATAATTTATTAATCAATGTATATTCTCATTTGGAATACAAATAGTAATTGAGAATTGAGTCACACCCTTTCCCACTCTCCTGTTTTATATTATTTATAATCAAAGAATTATAATAATCTAAATAATAGAGATGCAGAAAAATCGTTTTTATTAAGTGTTTGGCTTAGCCTTAACAAAATAGAACAATAAAAAAATGCTTTAATTTCATTGTTAAAATGGTTGAATATTTATGGCTTAAAATAAAAGCCTTTAACTTATTTACTTAGTGTCAGGTCTATTCTCTAAAAAAAGCGTTAAAATTTAAAATAAACAAATGAGTGTTAAACAGTAGTGTAAAAAAACAATCAGCGTTAAAAAATCCTATTCTCCAAACAAAGTTTTAACAGCGACGTTAACATGTTGCTTTTGTTTCCTATCAAAATCATAACCTTACTTTTTAGGTTAAGGACGCAATTTTTATTTTAAACACGACGTTAAAATATTAAAGCCACCTCCTAGACATGGCATTAATTTTTAACACTATTTACTAAATGTTAACTCTTTGGCTTTAAAGTTTTTGTTTACAGAATAGTTATTTGAGGCAAGGAAGTGATTTTGAATAGCATTTTTGTTTTTACATTACTTTTTTAACACCCATTTTTAGGATTTGAGGGTTTTTAAAGATATTTTTCCCTCAGGAAACGGTTTAATTTAACATTGTATGTAAAGTTATTGATGGGGGAAGTTGGATTGGGGGCAAAGTGGTCCGAAGCCAACAATAAAAATAACATTTTTTTTATACATCATGTATGTAAGATGAAAAAATGTAATAATAAAGAAATAAAATTACTATTAATTAAATTAACATCCTTGAGGACGAAAAAGGAAAAAAAAACAGCTTCCGT
>JAKCPI010012341.1:0-11223 GCA_023213315.1 Euborellia annulipes | reverse complement strand
AAAATATTAATTTGTAAAGACCGGACAAAAAAGCACAAAGATATGAAAAAAAAAATGCTTAAAAAGCATAAAAATCTTGAATAAAAGGTTGTTCATTAAACATTTAAATTTGAAATAAAGCATCTCATTAGCAACTTTAGCAAAAAAGCTCTACTCATACCAATGGCGGATACATTTATTTTTAATATAAAATTTAATAGTTCTACTTAAAAATTTTATTTTTATATATATTCTGATAAGGGAGCGTACAAGCATTACGTAACGCAATTTTTGAAGATTTTTGACCCCCCCCCTCCCCCATGTAACGCGCCGTAACATTTTTCTCCCCCCTAGACGTTACGTAACGCTCAAGTGGCCATTTTTATCTAAAAGTCAATTATGTTGCGCAAAGTACCGAAAAGTCGCTTAAATACCAGTTACGTAACGCGTTGGTCAACCCCCCTCCCCCCTTGTAACGTATGGTAACGTTTTAAGAGACCCCTCCCCCCAAATTGCGTTACGTAATACTTGTACGCTCCCTAAACATGTACAGAATCCAACTTTAAATTACCGAAAGTAAGAGAAAGTCGTGGGCTGTGCGGCCAGTCACACCAGATTACCCCTCCCCTCTCCGAAAAACTTTTCTAGATTCGCCCTTGAATCATACCTTACTATTAAGTTATGACATTAGTACATTCTATTACTAATACGTATCCAAAATGGCTTAAATAAAATCATCGGACTGCCTGGGATCCGAACCAGCGAGCCTTGATATAGAAGGCCAGCACGCTAGCCACTACCCCAAGGCCCGTGGGCTTACGAAATATTAAAAAGGGCCAGAATAGGAACGAAAAAGGCGAGGGTCTGCCACAAGTGGGCCGAGTCAGAGTCGGGGGGGGGGGGGGGGTCAAATCCCATAATTGTCTTTCAAAAAAAATATCTGCGCCTATAATTCGTTTGCATAATACACTTAGTTTTGCGTAATTCTTACTTATAAAAGTCAGCAATAAGCATTTTGGATAAAATCCGGTCTTTATTAATTTGTATTACGGCTCCTAAAGTGTAGGCAACTGTAACGCTGGTCTGGCAAGAGGGTAGCCTAAACTATGGCGTTTTCAAGGTATTTAATTTAATGATGGGGAGCAAATCAAGCCTCTAAAAAAAAAAGCTTTAATAAATATTTTTGGACGATATTTATGACGAAATGAAGATGAGAAGATGGGTGGTGGTCTTCTCTTTATAAAGGAAAACCAAGATGACTGGAATGATTACTAATAGAGAGCTGTTATCGTTTTTTGGTCTAAGGTTGGCGTAAGAGTGACACCAAACATCCGGATATTATAAAGAGAACGAATTGTATGAGAATAGAGCAGTCAGTCGATCGCAAGTGTCTAAATGACCAACATGGATTGGCTTTATCCGATTGTGTTGATGGTGTTTGTATCCTGTCATGGGCTGGCTCCATCTCCACGCATTTTGACAGCTGTCAATTCTGCCAATAACAACAACAACAACAAGAGTATTGATAGACTAGTTGAAGATTTACGTAACGTGATGCTGGACCGCTATCAAAGGGGACCCATCCTGGTCATTCAGGATTCGGAACCAAATGTATTAGCGAGTGCACAAATTCTATGGGAGAAAATCATGCAGCCGGGATCTATTGGACGAGATCTTCTTCTTTTGCCGTTTAACGCAACAGGTAAAATTTTAATTTTAAGTTAAATGCTGTTCATCACACCACGAGAAAATATATATTTTAATTAGGAGAGGACGGGCAAGCACCCTGAAGATGAGTGCGACTAGCGCTCGAAACGTCGGCGACAGAATATAACGTTTTTTATTTTTACTTGGCTGCTGCGTCCCGGAAAGGCTCCCGTCCTCTCCTAATTGATTATCTACAGCCATCAAACTCAACAATTATATATTTTAATAATAATAAATGTAATCAGGATAGATTTTTTCAGAGTTTTGTTTTGAACTATCTGAGCTCATTCTCTAAATTTCTGTGGGGGTTGGACCCACTTATATCCCTAACTACGGCCCTGCAAGGAATATTTGCAATGTAAAATAATGTTCAGGATTATTAATCATTTCATATCTGAATCTCCAGTAGGTATATGTTATACAGTATATAGATACCAGAGCAGTAGCCTAGGCCAAATATATTGAGAGAAATATATTAAAAGAAAAAAAAAAAAGCCTGGCTATATACACTTCCTCAATGGCCTATGGCTTAAACGGGTAAATAAATAAAAAAACAAAAAAAAATATACACTTCCTATTATGTTAGCGAGATGAATAGCTGAATCCATATATAGCAGAATAAATGAAAAGCCAAGCAGCTATGTTTATTTCTATATTATATTCGAAGTCACAGCCTTTCGACCTAGGTGTTTTTTTATAGAAATTTCAAAAAATGTCTAACGATCTAACAGGTATATCTCATTCAGCGTCTCGTCAAAGTCAATATGACTTTATTGATTTCAACTGGACGCTGAATGAGATATACCTGTTATTTTGAAATATTTATCAAAAAAACGCAAAAGTCGACCGAAACGTCGCTATGGGTTTGAATATAATAAAGAAGTAAATATAGCTTTTGTGAAATTGATGAGTGTTAGTGATGCCGAGAGAATTATAGACCGAAACTCCTCTACCAGGCTGATTTTTCGGCAAGGGGAAAAAACAAAAACAAAGTTTTTTTTATTTTTCCAAAAGAGTTTGATTCCTAATATTTCGAAGCAAGGACGGATACAAGGGGGGGGGGGGGTAAAGGGGGTGATTACGCCCCTGAGATTTGAAAAAAAAAAAAATATACTTTTTTTCGAAAAAAAATGTATTTTTAATGTAAAATTTTAAAAATTAATACTTGAAAATTTGCTTTGTATTTATATTCTGGCCAACAAGTACAGAATGCGCCTTTTAAATTACCGAAATTAAGAAAAAATGTGTGCTGTGCGACCAGTCACTCTAGATTACCCCCCCCCCCCACCCCGAGAAACACCTCTGGATCCGCCACTGTTTCGAAGGCATAAAGACTCTTCTTCTTCAGAGGAAGCTGAAACAATCATATGTTAACAAAAGTAATTTTTACAAGGGGCATTGCAGTACCTCAATTTACACTCCGCTAACATTACAATAACAGCCAAGGTTTTACATCAAGAAAGCCATTTGTCTTCGATAACTCTAGCGAGCATTCTAATTTGATAATTCCAATATAATTTCATTTATTCTTTATTTTTTTCAATTTAATTAGAATTCTCACTAGAGTTACCGAAGTCAAATGGCTTTCTTTATCCAAAAAATCCTTGGCTGTTATTGTAATGTTAGTGGAGTATAAAAAGAGGTACTACAATGTCCTTTATGTAAGACTATTATAAAAATTAACATTGTGATTGTTTCAGCTTCCTCTGAAGAATAAGAGCCTTTGTGCCTTCGAAATATTAGGAATCAAACTCTTTTGGAAAAATAAAAAAAACTTTGTTTTTGTTTTTTCCCTTCCTACACCCTTGCCGAAAAATCAGCCTGGTAGAGGAGTTTCGGTCTATAAACAAGCTGCTTCGTTTATCATAAAGGTGCGTACACACTGCCTCTGCTCCGCTCGCGAGCACCATGTTCGTTAGATTAGTACGGGTTTTGAGATGCTCGCGAGCTGCTCAAACCCGTACTAATCTAACGAACATGGTGCTCGCGAGCGGAGCAGAGTGCAGATGTGTACGCGCCTGAGGATCGTCAAGAAAATTTATTTACGCATGTGAAATAATAAAAAAAAAAAATCAATTAAAAAAAAAAGGCAAAAAATTTTCAAAAGTATACTAGCAGATCAAAAGATTCACTATAATAATTTGTCCAATTAACTTTTGATCGTGGTGTAGGGGTTAGCGTGCTAACCTCGTATACCAAAAGTCGCGGGTTCGGACCCCAGGCAATGATGATATATGATTTTATTTAAGCCATTTGGATACCAAGTGTACGAATGTGTGTGTGTGAGTGTTAATGAGAAAAAAGTGTCAGTGTTAAAAAAAAAAACTTGATCGATTATTGTATTAACTAAAATAAGAGGAGGTTCCTGCTTGAATGAATTGATTTTAATTAATTCAAGCAAATTCTTAGTAGGTATAGGCAAAATTTCAAGAGGCTCGTGAATCACTGATAAGTAGAAATTGTTACTATTTAGACGCTGATTACTTAATATTTCCATTTCCTATTGAATAAGAAAATCAAAATTTTTCAGAAATGAGAGAAAATGAAGATAAAAAAAAAATAAGACTTCTTTCGGCCTAAAATTCTTTTACTTTGAATCGAGGAGGGTGTTGGAGATAAAGATAATTACACTAATCGACAAAAATGAACTTTTTTTTTTACAAGATATCTGATTAGTGAACCTAGTGCATTTGTTCATGCTGAATTCAAATATCAATTCAGTTTTTCCCCATCAGGCACAGTTTTAGAGATATAGAGCAAAATCGATTTTAATAGAAAAAGTGCTCTAAAACGGCTTTTATTTAGAATGTTCAAATTATTTTTAACGCGACACCCCGTCAAATTATGCAGATAGTTAGAATACATATAAATTTTAAGTTTCATCCCAATCGGAGGTCATTTAGACGTGCCGCAAAGGGCTTAAAGTTTAGAAAAAGAGCATTTTCAAGATTTTTTTGCTTTGGTCACCCTAATTCAATTTTAGATATCCCTGAATGAAAAAAACATATATGTACGATATTCTATAGTTCTTTGGTTTTCTAAAAATCATTCATTCATAAAAATCTGCTAATTATTAACGAAATTATTAACAAAAACGTCAGTAAAGAAAAAACACAAGTACACTCACTGGTCGAAAAAAATGGACTTCAATTGAATTAAAAAGCGAACCCTATCCACGAGAAGCTAATGTATCCTCTCTGAGCATCGGGTCACGGGCCCTATATATTATTAAAAAAAAATATTTTTTGAATCTCATATCTTTCTTTATACTTCTAAAAGAACAAGAGGTCCATTTTTTTCGTCCAGTGAGTGTACTTGTGTTTTTTCTTTACTGACGTTTTTGTTAATAATTTCGTTAATAATTAGCAGATTTTTATGAATGAATGATTTTTAGAAAACCAAAGAACTATAGAATATCGTACATATATGTTTTTTTCATTCAGGGATATCTAAAATTGAATTAGGGGTGACCAAAGCAAAAAAAATCTTGAAAATTTCTCTTTTTCTAAACTTTAAGCCCTTTGCGGCACGTCTAAATGACCTCCGATTGGGATGAAACTTAAAATTTATATGTATTCTAACTATCTGCATAATTTGACGGGGTGTCGCGTTAAAAATAATTTGAACATTCTAAATAAAAGCCGTTTTAGAGCACTTTTTCTATTAAAATCGATTTTGCTCTATATCTCTAAAACTGTGCCTGATGGGGAAAAACTGAATTGATATTTGAATTCAGCATGAACAAATGCACTAGGTTCACTAATCAGATATCTTGTGAAAAAAACCTTGTCGACTAGTGTTATCAGGCCAATTTATTTAGATCAACGCCTTCCGCTATAAGTCAACATTTCGGAGTTCTAACCCTTCAAGACCATGCAGGGTCAATTTTGTCATAATATTGTATATTATTAAAAATATACAATTTATTCACACATTAATATTTTAATTATGAATATTTATGAGGTACAAAAACAACCCTTCCTTTAGTTATCGAGATATTAGTAATATTAAAAAAATTTCATATGATATAAATTTGAATTTGCCAAAATAATAGCGTTTTTATTTTAAATCTATTGAATTGAGAATTGTCATAACGGACATATCGTGTCTGCTAATTGAGGAAAAAAAAATCCACTTTTTGAAACTATAACAACTACTAAAGGAGGGAAGGAAATAAATCCTGAATCGAAACGTGTCTTTATTTTATTTATTTATAAAAAAAAAATCAATTTTTTATATATTTTTTAGGAAGTCAAAAAAGATAAGGGTCGGCTGTTTAAATAGGTGTTTCATTATTATCAAAATTCTTTCATTTTTTTTTTTTTTTATCAACAATCAGCAAATAACGATAAATGATTGGTTTCTGTTATAATTTTTAGTATAATTACTTAATATTTGCTAACTGTTAAAAAAAAAAATGAAAGTTTTAAATCAATATTGAAAAATAATGTAATGTTAAAGAATAAAGATAAAAAGAGTATCTATACTAATTATTTTTGTTAAAATATTTGATGAATTACTCAAGAGCCCTTCATCCCTGGAATACACGCCCTACAGGGAGCAAGCAAGCCATTCGCAAAAAAGTGAAGCGTCCTCTGCAGTGGCGGATTAATGCAATTTTGTCGGAGGAGGGGGGGCGGTTTTTTTATTTTTTTTTTTATTTAAGGACTTTGTCGGCATCTATGGCCATTTAGACCCCTTTCCAATTTATTTAAATTGATTGGTAACAAATTCAATTGAAATTAAAGAGTGAAAATCATAATTTCTTTAGATTACTAGTTTTTATAACTTTTTGAATTTCTTCTCGGGAGGGGGCGATCGCCCCCACCGCTCCCCCCCCCCCCTTTAATCCGTCCCTGGTCTTCTGACTTGTAAACAAAAATAAAATAAAAAAAATCTGGTGTGACTGGCGCACAGCACACAACTTTCGATTACCGAAGGTAAGAGGGGTGTTTAACTTAAATATAAAATTTCAACCTCGTAGCTCAATTCCTTCATGCTTAAAATTGAACACACACACACACACACACACACACACACCCCACAGACAGACCATGTCGCGAAAACCACTTTTTGGATTCAGGGGACCTCAAAACGTGTATTTCCATCAAAATCTTGACATCGAATTTTTGACATGAATCCAATACTTTCTCTCTATATATATATTACACATATACATAGGTAAGAGAAAGTAAAAGGAGGAAGATAACCTATACACTGTATAGTATACAGGGGTCATCTTCAGTGCATATATGAAAATTTTGTCATAAGATTATAAAATTTATCAGAAGCGTATAGGTTACGAATCTGGTCGTTTTTTTGCCAGGGTATATTTTATATATTGTACGGAAATATTTGAAAATAAATCACGAGAGGAAAAAAGGCCGATTCTTTTTTTTCTCCTTTAGCTTTCCAAAAGGAGGCAAAACAAAAGAAAAACTCCCTAAAAGATTGCTGATTTTTTTTTTTTTTAAATTTTCTCTCACACGGCCACAGCATCGAAATCATTTGGCCAGTTCCCGGTTTAGAGAAAATGAAAAGTGGTCACAAAAACAGACGAGAGGAAATTAAAAACCTTATAACAATATCCCTATTCTTTCCCAACTCACTTTGTAGATTAAAACACTTGTAGAAGGACCGTCCTCTTTAAAGGAAACAGGACTTCACTTTTAAAGTGAAATATATAATTTATCAATCAACTCTTTATTTTTCGGACAGCTTAGGAGAGGAACATGCTCCATATGTCCTACTATTACAATCACAATAAGAGTTCCGTCAGATGGAATTTCTCTGGCTTTCCAATTTTTCCTAAACCAACCTGATATATATCAATCCTATAGAGATGAAAGTCCTTTTTATGGTATATTTGAGTCATTATAGAGAAAAGAATAATGATGACCAATATCCTCCTCACCCGCATCACAAGCAAGACAGTCCACTATTTCATTCCCCGATATCCAAACATGACTAGGACATATTTGTTTTAAATTAAGTTGTATGCTGGGTATGTGAGATTGGAGTCGGGAGGAATAAAACAGCGTTGTCGAACACCATTACACTTTTATTTTAAGCAGACGTTTCGGTGACCATAACGGTTGCCATCTTCATTGGCACTGAAGATGGCAACCGTTATGGTTACCGAAACGTCTGCTTAAAATAAAAGTGTAAAGGTGTTCGACAACGCTGGTTTTATTCCTCCCAACTCCATACTTGTTTTATATTTTTTTCTTATTCGGCTTAATTTATCTTGAATTAGAAAAACCAAATAGTTATCGCATCTACTCTTATAAAGTAGTTAAAAGCAACCAAGAGGCTTTGGGTGTCAGTTTAAGAAACTACTAATAACGTTTTTTTTTAAACAATAGGTTTGGGGACCCTTTGGCGAACAAGATCTAACGAAGCCTTTCTACAAACCCTTGGCCAGATCGGCTCCAATGAACAACAGAGTTCAAGGCCAGGAAATAAAATCCAAAATGTGGCTTTTTGGGCTCTAATACAAGGATTAGAATCAATCGACTTCGATGGGACTGTCATTTTAGTTGCGGGAACTCCCCAGGGAAAAGAAGATGAGCAGATGGCTGAAAAGGTGTCAACTCAATTGACCACCCATAGATGCAAGGTGCAAAGAAAATCTAAATTGCACGCAATAACTCTGAAAATTAAGGACTCTCATTAAAGAATTTTTTTTTTTCAGCTGCATTTTCTATGGTTGGGTGAAGAAAATGGCGAAGAAGATATTTTAAAGGGATTATCTAAGCTCTCTGGTGGACTTTATTTCCAAGTCGATCCTTCCACTATCACTTTGAATTATCAACTTTTGGGATGGAATGAGACTGCTGGAAATGAAACTAATATGAAAGTGAGTATGAATATGTTGTTTTATTAAGAAGGTATTCATAAAGATAAAAAAACAGGTATTGATCCGCGAAAGGAAAAAAAGAAGGTCACCAAGGAAGATGAAATTTAAATTTCTCTATCGGAATTCATTTTCTGCTATGTAGTGGCGAATACTCAAAATAAGCAATCAATTTCTGTCATGTTTTTATATAAATTCTAAAGTTTTTGTTTTTGTTTTAAAAGGAAAACGTTCTGTTGGTGTTTCGATGGCATCTTTTCGAAGATGTCAAGATCCCTTTTCTAGTGGACAGCTCTATTTCTTTATTACACATTCAAATAGTCGGCGAAATCAAAAGCGCGAGACTTCGAGATCCAAAAGGTATTTATATTTTATACATATGCGATAAACAGAAGAATGGTAAAATAAAAATGATATTTATATCGAATGGGTAGATTAATTATCTTCAAGGGTAGTCTATAATTTTGAGTGAGCAGCCCCTCCTTTTATAGTTTGAAGGAAAAGTGGTGTAGGTTTTACGTGAAACATATTTATAAATGAAATATGAGGCTTCACTGGGTTGTAAATGAAAGAAATATTTTCAATTTCTAACTCGATATATTTTGGGTTAGAAATTCAAATATTTCTTTCATTTACAACCCAGTCAAGCCTCACATACATTAAATAATAACCTACTTTTGTACATGTCAGAGTCAAATACAAGGACTCTCCGCCAGTGACACTTCGGGTTGACACATGTCAAGAGAAGACGATTACAAAATATCCTCCAAAAACCCCATTTCAGCGATATGACGTTTTTTTAGGGAATAAATATTCTAAACCCTTCCAGGCTCTGAACTTGATTTTATAAATTGTTTTTAAATTTTTTTTTTCTGTAGCAGAAACAAAATTGTGAGTTTTATGTTTATTTTAACAAAAAAAAAAAAAAAAAAACAAGGCTTTTATAAAACTAAAAAAAAAACCTTGTTTAATTTATATAAAAATGAATCAAAAGGTTTTGTTAGAATAACATCTAAACCGGCTACCTTTAAAATTTGATGTAGAGTAAATATTATAATTCAATGAAAATAAATTACAAGAAAAGTAAAATGAAATTTTACACAATGTAAATTTATAAAACGATATATTTATTCAATAATTCAAAATTTTTATATTGATGAATCTATTAGAAATGTCATCTCTAAATATATAAAGTGAGGTGTCATGTTTCATTATAGAATAAAAAAATACTATTTTTAATTAATTCACAAATAAACTCACAAAAATAATGATACATTTTGTAAAACTCACCCTAAATAAATAATTGAAACCGGCCTAGGCATCGTGAATTTTGATGTTGACGCAACGATTGTATTTTTTGGTGTTGCGTGCCTACAGGGAGCTGGATCGATTTGCAAGTGGAGCCACGGTTCGGGGTAGACGAGAAACTCGTAGGAGGCGGCGAAGTGCCGGGAGAATGGAATTTGGAAATCACCAGGAATCCAGATATCGTTTATCATCAATTCTACCATGTAGCAATTAAGGCCGAGAGTCAATTACAGGTGGAGGCATCTTTTCAAGCTGATGGCAATGGAGACGGTAAGTTCAGTCTACAGATAAGACATAGAACAAATTTTCAGAGTTAGATAAACTGATCCCAGTGGTATCATTTTAATTTTTGATTCCAAACCATTAGAAATAAAAGACATTTTTGGTATTAATCGTGGTTTATTTTTAAAACTTTCAGTCACTAGTTCTGCAGCCGTCATCAAGTGATGCATTCACTTAAACAAGAAAACACCCCTGCAAGCCGGTTGCTTCAGTTTTAGTCAACTAGCAAATTTATCCACCAGATAGCAAATCATCAATATAGTAAACAAGACACCCTTATTCTCGGAGTTAAAAAAATAAATAAATAGGCCTATTAGCTTTTTGAGGTTAATAAAAGATTTGTGAAGTTAGCAACTTAATAAAGGCCTCCTGAAGCCCCTTAAAATTAATTAATTGGAAGCGCGCTGGCCTTTTATGCCAAGGGTCGCGGATTCGCATCCCGACTCATGCGACAATTTATTTCAATTGGATTAGCTACCAATAGAGACGGGGTCTAAATAGCCTTCGATGCCGAAAAAGGCGTTACATGAAAGAAAAAAACAATCTAATTAATGCTAATTAATTTTTTAACAAAAATTAAAAAAAATAAATAAATAAACAAGACTAGTGTTCCTAACTTCACCACTTATATCGAACAATTAGCTATCTGGGCTCTTGTTTAATTATATGATTAGACTAACTAGATGTGAAACGACTTGAAAGTCATAGTCAACTAGCTTATCCGAGGGATAACTAGTTAATTAGACCTGAAACAAGGTCTTTCTAATCCCTTTGTTTATAATTAAATAAAATTTAGGGGGGTGTCACCTTCTCCCTCCAAATTATACCACTGGTTGATCAAATTTCGCATGTCCATTGCTAATAACCTACTGTATTATCGCTTACATTTAACATATTTAAAACAAGAAAGTAAAAAATATTATTAGATGAAATAGTCGATTATATTTTTTTAACAAGTCAATTTTATATTATTCATGTAGGCCAGACTATCGCCCCCCCCCCCCTCCCTCCCTCTCCACCCTTTTTGTTAAAAAAATGTTTTAAATAAAATATTAGATTATCCAACGATCTATTAGAAAATTTAGGATGAC